>JAGVSQ010001988.1:0-26475 GCA_022683975.1 Rhyacophila evoluta | reverse complement strand
GACACAGATGGGGATTCGAACCCGCATTCCCCGGATTGTTAGGCGCGCACGCTACTAACTACGCTACCGGGGAGACAAATGATAAATAAATAATAAATAATAGAGAGAGATAAATGTCCACAGATTTAAAATGGTTTTCCGTTCAAAATCAATGCACATGAAACACCATTAGTAAATAATTAAACCATATCATATTCAAAGGATACAGATAATTTCGAACCAATTAAAAGCCTATAAGAATAAAGGCACTGATTATTATATTCAAGGAAAAATTTAGCACTGGCAACGATACATTAATAATGTCAGCCAAACTCTGACTCAGCATTCGTGCTTTTTGACATTTTTCTTATACTGTGTTAAAAAGTAGTTAAGTACGAAAATTAAAAATCCGTTTTTCGTTCACTACTAAACCGCCACTCGGCAGTATTAAAAACATGTGGGTCAACGTTCTTATTCAATGGGTGAAAATTGAAAACGTCTCGGTTGTCAAAATCAATGTTTTATAATTATTAAAAAAAATTGCTTGCCTTAACCATGAAGCCGTACTTAAATACATTGTCTGTACAGATAAAATGATTTTAAGCATGTCAGTATTAATAAGACGAAGATATAAGTATATATTGTCTTAATTGAATATCGTCGGCAATATTACAGAAACATGCAACTCGATTTGTCGGCTTAAGTCAATTTGTAAAGTAAAATTTCACTTTTTGTTTTGAAATATATTTTTTTCAGGTTTAGAAATATATTTGTTAATATAAAAGTAGTAAAATGTACAAAAAATTAAGCCGTACTAAATGTTTTCAAACAACAAATTGAGTTAAGTGTTTTTGCTATATAGACGACAATGACTAATATCTTCAATAATTTAAAAACAAACAACGATTGGGAATTCAAACAAAAACAGTCAAATATAAATAAAAATTTGATGATAATTCGAGTGTGAAATAACAATTTTGTCAGTGGTATTTGGTAATGCTTCGCATATCAGGATTTTTTTTACGGTTGGGCTATTTTCTCAATATATCTGAAACGTCCAAGTATATATTGATATTATTTTCAACGAAAAATATATTGTTAATTATAATGCAAATACATTTTAATTGAATAAAGTGAAATCATAAATTAAGTTGTATTATACATCTGCGTGATGTCCGTTTGAAAGATGTAAAAAAATGTGATAGATTTTATTTACAAATATGTGTTAATGTTGATAAAACGATAAACCTATAAAAAAATATTTGGCATTTATTCAAATTGATTTTAAGGTTACTTATTACAATCTTAAATATTATTAGTCCAGTATAATATTATATATATATATATAATATTATACTGGACTAATAATAATTAACATAGTGGTGTTTTGAGAATATATAATTACACAGATTCTATTACTTGAAAATTATTATGTATAAGGATAAGATAATATTAGATTGAGATCAAATGTTATTATAACAATCTTGAAGTTGCAGATCTGGATGTAAAAAAAATGTTACAATTATATCCAAAGATATCCAAATATTAGCATATAATAACACAATGATAAAAACTTAAAATGAAATCAATTATCCACACTTCAATACATAATGTTTATAAGTTTGAAGTATTAAGTATATATTAATAATTATTAATATTTTTTGGTTCAATAGAATTTATCGATTATCAGTTATGTCTATGTTTTTTTCACACAAAGTTAATCAATTATCAGATTACTGCCGAACTCATCCTGTATTTAATAACCAAATTGATATAAACTTGAGTACGGTGTCAGGAAAAAGATTAAGGTCTTTGGAAGCTTAAGTTATATACTAAAATAAAACTGTTGAAACAGGTAAATATATTCAGTTGGAACTTTGCGGATTGCAGCATTCTGCGGAAATAGTATTTAAATTCACATCGCGTAACATTGTGGCAGAAATCTCATTCGAGATAGAACAGTACTGCGAACACTGTATAAAATTTTCATTGAGATCTAAAGTATATTATATAAACATAGCCTACTCTAGGCTGTAACGCCGTTACAAAAAACTTCAATCTAGTGCACGATAAGTATTGATATGTCAGTCAGGATCCAGGCTAACGTGTTTAGTTAAGTAATTGCTAATTCACTGCGGAAAAGGTGCTGAACTTCATATGGATATATGCAAATTGTAAACGCTAGTTTTATACGTTCAATCAAATTAAAAGGAAGCTTTTATCGAGTTTTTGCACGTCTTAGTTAAAATTTAATATATTTAAGTGTTTTGTAACTATTTATCAAAAAATGGTTGCAAAAATTGATGTGAATTAAATGTTTATGTGTATTTATTCTAATTCTGTTTAAGAACTCTTTTGAATCATGTCTAAATGAATATTGAAAGGAATTTTTAAAACAATCTGTCAAGATGCGTCCTTATACTATCAAAATTCTTATATTACAATTATGTCTTAAGCAGATATCTTCACATTATGAGGTTTCATTTGATATACGTTTGGTGTGGAAATAGTGAAAAAAAAGTTTGTGCATCTCTTTTTGATTTTCTTTCTCTCTTTAATTTGACAATATTACGTTAATTACGAAAATCTAAACTTTTATTATTTATTATCAATTACAAATTACAAAATCAAATGTTATACTTGTATTTAAGGTTGATTTAATATTCACATAAATAACATTGTACACATTTCCTATGATCTTTCTCATTTTTTTGTATTATTTCTCGAATATTTAGTACCAAACCAGTTTTTTTTTCTTTTCTCAAAGTTTATTATTTTTACGGTTTTATCATATATGCAAAAAAAGATAATATGGAGCTTTACAAAAACAAATCGGATTAATACCTTACAAAGGAAGCAAACAGCATATTTATGTGCCATGCTAATGATCATTTGTATTAATAAGTATTTTGTAAATTAGTGAATATTTTTAAAAAGCTTTTTATCAATTCAAATGCTAAAATTCTTATACGAAAATCAATACATGAATAAATATCATAAAAATTATTAAAACATACATCACAAAGTTTAATTAATTTAAGTATTATTATTTAAGTATTAGTTTAATTTAATTTATTTAAGTTTAAAAATTATCAATAAGATATTTTTTTAAATTAAATGTAGTTTATTATACCGTTTTCCACATCTACTTCAAAAGTATAACACACAGATTTTAACTTAAAAGCGGTGTGAAAATTGATATACGTATCTACAAAAAAAAAACAAGTAAATGTATGTGCGTGTATACTATGTTATCCACCAACGTGGAGCATATGGATCTACACAGTGTAAAGATATCCACCCCGAAAGAAGAGTATATGAATCTTCGCAATGTGAAGACGTCTTGGCAGATTATTTTTCACGAGAATTGTTTGTCAGACAAATACTCAACCATCCATTCCAGTCCATTGGCAGATGGGGAATCGAAAACATATTCCCCGGATCGTTGGGCGCGCACGCTACCAATTACGCTATCGAGGACAATGTATAGAATTACAATTTAATACACGTATAAAGAAGTATAACGTATAATTATTTGTTAATATACGCATTATTTCTAAATATTTTACACACAATATTAGATATTCTACTTACGGTGTGTGTTCATAAATTGGAGCATACATATTTAAAAATTGAAAAAATGTCCACTCTGCTTATCTATCCTATTAATATCTTAAATATAAAGACTATTCACGAGAATAAGTATGCAGTTCTGTATTTCTGAAGTTATCAAAAACTCTTTGCAATGGGGATCAATCTCCCAAACCCAAAAACCTATTTTTCGTGGTTACTTTTCAACCACTGGGTAGATTAATATAAACAAAAAAGTAATTTAAATAAATATTGTGGTGTAATTCAATTTTTGAGTAAAACTCGTGCTACATTGGTTTGTATGTAATAATTGGCTTTTGATATGTTCCTCGGTAAACTTTCCCAGGGTATCTAATTTGATTTTAAGAATTCGAATTAGGAACTTTCATAATTTGCCTGATATTTAGTTCTCGTGTACATTGAACTAATACATTTTCGGTACAACAATTTTCGTCGACGACGTGATTTGAAATAACGAAACGCTTGTTGTTGACATGTTATATAATATAAATGGAATGAAACAATATTTCACAAACGTTATTTTGTTCGTACCTACCATTAAATAAAATGATAACAGAAAACTTCGCCAAATTTCACTAAATTTATTTTACTAAATCATATTCATTCCAAAGTGGAGCATATGGATCTATACAGAGTGAAGATTTCCATTTCGAATGGAAGTATACAAATCTCCGCAATGTCTTATTTGTCTTACTAAATTATTTTTCACAAGAACTACCTGTCAGATAATTGCTCAACCCAATAGGCATCCAGACCTTTATTATCAGTTTATATATATATATATATATATTTCTATATTATCACATCTTTCTATCGTATATTATATATGAAATATCGTCTTTTTGTTTACAAATTTTTCTCTTCTCTCTCTCGTTTTAATTGTACCTGAAGATACACGACCGCGTCGTAATTAACACTGCGATGAATTCTAAATTATTTTAATGGTCTGCGTTCGATTATTTGTTTACTTATTCGTAGTTTGTATTTGAGGCGAGATTTAACTAGAACAGCATGAAATAACAGATTATTAGGATCAAAATACAGTATTCGCAAACTACTTTTTTGTGGGAATTGACAAGCATAGCAGGCAAATCATAATTAAGTTAGGTTAGTTTAGGTATGGAAAATAATTTAATGTAAAATTCATAAAATTACATTCAAAATAGTATAATCTAACCTTAAGCAATAAAAAAATACGCCATTTTATTAGCTCATATACTGTATATCCGTAATATAAAAGCTTACATTGTTTCTAAGGGATTTGAACTCAAAAATTCTGGCAGAAAACCATGTGGGCCTGGTATCTTGATCACCGAAGCAACCAACAGTAACCATATTACCTTAAATCTGTGTACTTATACACAACCCCCATTAATACAAAATTGCCCATTTATGATTTTGTGGTACGATATATTATTAAATTCAAAGTTTAGGATATACCCTCTTTTTAATATATGGAACAAGAAAATTTATTTAGCAAAACACTTTATTGATTTTTTTTCTTCAATTGGAAACTTGTAAATGAATATTTCATTAATATGTTTCAGAAGAAGTTAAAATTGTCTATAGCGTTATTACTAGGAAAAAAGTGTTGCTTCTCCAGTAGATAACTGTAATATATCATAGTAATTGATTTTAACTTAAATTTTTAGTTTTACATTGACGTATACTGTTGATCCTGACGTGAATATTAAACAACACTTGCTTCAAACTCAATTTATTTATATAATAAATCAATAAATAATAAAATTTATATTTGTAAATAAAATAGCTTTTCATTTTACGATTTTGCGTAGGAAATATCAAACGTATTCAATATTCACTAAAATTAATTCTAATCATCCTGTTATTATAAATTTCTTCAATACTTGGCTGTATAAATTACTTTTAAAATCTTGTAAATCACCAATGATAATTTTAAAAACTGAAAGTAAAACAGTTGACCTAGAAACGACAGTCATAAACAACATGTGAAAATTTCTTTTCGCTATTGTTTACCGTTTAGAAGAAGTTTCTGTGACAGACTAACACACGCATGTATTTTCTGTTTTATGATATGGATTGCAAATTTCAATTTAGTAAGCTAACAAATGGATCGTAATTTACAACCTAGATTTCTCCATTTGTTATCTTCAGACTGTTTATACATAAACCATGCTTAATTATGCCCTTATTATATCGATTATTAAAAGGAAAAGGGGGGATACCCCCCCAGTTTTAAAAATAGCTTTTATCAAATAATCACAATATAAACAACTTATATCAGATTCTATCAACAGGATGTAAGATGAAAATGTCAAATGCGTATCTAAATTTAGCTTTTAATTTAAATAATGATGGGAGATGAAATTTGCGTCCATGAAAAAGGGCTTCCACCTCATCAATTTTACCATTTTTTCTTAAATAACTTTGTAAATTAATATAATACTGAGTAAATAAAACATTCATGCACTTCAAGTTTGTACTTATTTAATGTTTTGACTTTGGCTCAAAATCATTAAATAAACGTTTTTTGTGTCTTCTGTAAAATTTATTCTGTGAAGGTTACGTTTTTTTTCCTTTTCACAGTCAATATATATTTATTTAAAATAAAGTTCTCACATTTATAAAGTTTTAGTCTGTTCTAAAACGGCATGTGCTATTTTTATCAAATTCAAGATGTTTTTCTCCTTTTATTAAATTAAAAAAAAAAAAATTAATGACACTGTCGGTGTATTAGAGATAAAAAATATTATTCAAATCGGTTTGTACAAAATATTAATCGTATTAACTGTTAAATATTTTTTCTGTTAAAAAAATATAAAACAAAAAAATAAAGTGTGTTTATTCTACGTGAAAGTTTTAATAACATCGACTATTGTGTTATATCTGTGTTATGATACTCTGATTCATGCGGATTACTTGCAAAATCAATAGAGTTACGAAATAGTGGCCCGTATACCAAAATTAAACAATCGTGTTGGATAGTCCGCGGGTTAGTGACCTTAATAGTACTTCATGGGGGAAAACATCGATAAAACGCAATTTTTTAAATTTACTTGTATGCAAGTTTTCACTGATTTTTCACCGTTTTTTAAATCCGCATAATATAATTTATAGTGTGTTCCGCAATGAAACGATTTACATTAGTACCGTCTACCCACGTGTCTTCGCGAGTCACGTTCTCCCGTTAATATCGTAGAGACACGAACGCCGCGTCCCAATACTCCTTCAACTTTTCATACCGTCTTTCTTCTCTTTCACGTCGGCTACAGATGAACTAGATAAAATTATTTCGGCTAGTTTCTTCTTTAAATAGTAAACTAATACGCCCGGCATGCGATGTTGTGCAGTGTGGCCGGGCGTTTTTTGCTGAGAACCTATTTTGTCCGCATTAATTTGCGGTATAATATATCGGAAAACGAAAGAATTCCTTTCAACAAATGCCGCATAGCCGTGAAGGTAATGCAGGAATCTTCCCACCCTATAATTCATTATACACAAGGAGGGTGTTGAAGAGTTGTATTTTCATCAAAAATATCACATTTTAAAATGATAAAAGCGTCATCATTCCAAAAAATCGTTAATTAAAAGATATCCAATTAATTACACTCAAATATATTAAATTCATTCTACACTCAATCATAAATAAATGAATAAAGTATTAATAAATTATGAAAAATTTTGCACTAGTTAATTTAAAAAAAAAATCATAGTAACAAATGTTCTACATTCGATCACTGCTGTTTTAATAATACGGTAAAACAGATCATAATAATAATAAAATTTATAGATATAATATTATTTATATACAATTTTATATCAATTTTATCAATTTTAGTATACATTGTAATATTATATTTTAAATAAAAATAAAAATCTTACATTATCTATAAATTTACACTCTCTGCAAGCCGAGATTGAAATAGAAATGATTAATTAATAGATCCATTCCACTACCTACTTAGACCTGGCTTAAAAACTAAACTACCAAATCATTTGTTGTCTTCTTATTTATTTCGCAGTCATGAATCATACAGTTCTTTAAATGTTATATAACGAAGATAGACAATATAGGACTGTACCAAGTTTCAAAGATTATGAACTAAATACAAACCATATTAAATATCATAATGAAATGTTTGAGACTCGACAATTCAAAATTAATTAAACTCAAAGTATTTCGGGTAATTATATTTATTTTACTAAAAAAAAGTATGTATATTTTTAAACTGCGAGAATGATACTGCTGCATACAAAATAAATTTTGATGAAAAATATCTTTTGTATATGGAAATAGATAATATTTGTAGAATATAATTGTAGCATATTATGAATGAGTCACCCTATTAAAATATCAAGGCCCTTGATAGGCGTTTTAAATAGGATCCTTTAAATATTTTCACGATTTTATTTCGGAGCTTATCAAATTCTCAATTTAGACATTTGAAATAAATATTCGGTAACAAGCATTTCCTTCATTTGTTTCAATATATTATATATGATTGAAAAAAATACAATTTTTTGCATAAATTTAAATATTTTTTACAATATTTTTTTTTTTCATATTTTATTTTGTTTTATTCAAATATAATATGTTACTATAAAAGCTGAATATTTTTTATTCGAATAACGTGAAAATTAAAATATTTGCATGTAAAACAAGAATTATTTTTGCTGTATTTATTGTGTTTAATTTTTGAAATATTACCTGTGTTGATATAGATTAATAATTTTTATGATAATCATTGATAAATAATACTAATAAGAATTATAAAAACCATTTAAAACCATCATTATAACAAGTTTGAAATAATTGAGTGAAAAATGACAACTACTTAGCCATTTGCTTTAAGTAACACGTTATATGCAAAATATTTAGAGAAGTCCTGCCGGTTACGTAGAGGTTAGCATACGTGCCTGGCAATCCAGGGAGTGCAGACTCAATTCCCATATCTATCGGATTAAAAAAAAATCTAAAAATACAAGACTAGATGCTTCATTTAGGTGAGCAATTGTCTGACAAACAATCCTCGTGAAAAATGATATGCCAAGACAACTTCACACTGTGAAGATTCATAAACTCCACTTTAGGAGAAAATATGGTATCCGATCAAAAAATGTGTTTATCAAATAGACGATTGGGGTAAAAAATGGAATAGATAGTGAAAAACATCACGTAACCAAGATGAATTAAAATCTTGTTAAGGAATGATCAAAATATGTTTGTGTAATATGTTAACACTGTGTTACAAAACAATAATTATCAAAACTATATCTATCCCCGGTTAGCGTAGTTGGTAGCGTGTAGGCTTAGCAACCCGGGAAATGCGGGTTCGATACCACATCTCTCGGATTTTTAAAATCTGAAAAGACAGGACCGGATGCCCATTGGGTGAGTATTTGTCTGACAAACAGTTCTCGTGAAAAATAATTTGTCAAAACGTCTTCACATTGCGGATATCCATAGACTCCCTTTTTGAAGTGGATATCTTCACACTGTGTAGATCTATATGCTCTATGTTAGGAGCAAATATGGTGTGTATATGCATAAAATACCCATTTTACTATAGTTAAATATTTATGCTGTAACTTAAACATTACGTAATAGCCAAAGATTACAAATAAAGGGTTTTATATGAATATTGTTATAAATTACAAGTTTATTTATAAAAATTATAATATACAATGATTTTAACTTCAATGTTTGAAATAATTGTTTCATTAATTCATAAAATATTTTTGAGTGTTTTTTCTTTGTTATTTACAACAAATAAATAATAACTTCGTATAAAAGAACATTAAAAACAGAAACATAACAATGTATTTTAAAATGCTTATTTACAGGTGACCTTTCAACTTTGCAAAGTAAAAAAGAAACAGAAAAATTTCACTATAGCCAAAAAACATAAAAGATTCAGAAAAGTCACGTTAACCTCCTAACCCCATGAACTAAATTCGCATTGCGACATTGTGCTGCCTATCTAATAAAATATTTAGCTAAAACAAAATTCTATGTGAGTAGAAAAAATAATTTTGTATTTTATATTGTAATAAATACGTTATTGAAATCATTTATAAAGTGACTATTTTAAAAGCCATTCTTTTATTTTTAATGAAATGTTATTATGTATTTAAATATAAAAAATGGATAGATCTATAGATGACACTTGAAAGATATTACGATATCATAATATTTTTAGGCTAGAAAAAAATACGTAAACATTACGAAAAAAAATGAAGTTGACTTCAGCATTGAAAAAATATCTTTATCCTTTTACTATAAATATTTTAATTTGTAATGAAACAAAAGATTATTTATATTTTTTTCACGGAAATACACAAATATCACATAAATCCGTCCTATTGGTTCACATTTTTTCTTAAGTGCTTCTTTGGTTCCAAAATCGAAGCAGCCTCATGTGGTTCGTTATACACATTCTTAACAAGTTGGAATAACTTTTCAGTTTACTTTGTTCGTTGTTTGGAAATAAAAGAGCATTGCTTACGAATCGTTATATCCTATTTTACTGGTTTAATAAAATTAGTTAAATTGATAGAAGTGAAAGATTTACGGTTAAGACGTGTGGGCATAAAATAATATTTCATTAATGAAATAGTTAATATGAGCATGTAGATTAAAAAAAAAACTACAATAATACATATACACTAATAAGCAATTATACTTTGATACTATTAGTCTGGAAGTCTCATAAGAAAAATTTAGATGAACTAATTGCTCACCTAAAATATTGAAAGAAAATGATTTATCAATTAAAGTGAAATCGAATACAAAAATACTTTTTTTACTTCAACTATTAGTTATGTTTTGGGATAAATGAATATATATAATTATTTGACTTAAAATTCTTGACGTCAATGTAAGTAATCTACCAATATTTCACATGGTTATTATATGGGTGATCAAACACCAAAAATTATGTTAATATTTTAAAGAGCTTAAAAAAACTGGACAAAAAATGTTATTTTACTAATCCATTCTCCAATTTTTATAGCCTGCCTTTTGTTATTAAGGACACGTCCTATTAACTGCCAAGAGACGTAGACTTATAAATATAAATTTAATAAAAACACATTGAAATAGATACGCGTATTTTATTTTATTGAAAGCTCGTTTTGTTACTAAGCTCCAATGTTACTAAATACCCATACTATGATAGCATGTAAACGTTGTAAAGCACAAATTCATCTTACGGTGACGTAAATTGGTTTTTATCCAGACTGGTTGAGTATATATTCAATTTTATTAAGTGCTCAGCAAGTCTGATAGTTCTTTTTTGGCAGACTTATCACAATGCTGTAAAACACAATGAAAAAAACAACTCTTATATTTTTCCAAATTTTTGGATACTTACATCAAGTGAACACGGAAACTGCAATATATAATATCAGATATACTTTACTTACTAAGCCACATTTTCATTACAATAAATGAAACCATAGATGTCATGCTTTATCATTAAAACTTTTGACATATTAAACAAATATCTGAATATCTTAATAGAAATCAGTAGAATCAACAATTAAATATTGAATTTGAACAACAAGAAACATCGATATCGCTTTAAGATGTGGTATATATAACATGAATAAAAAATATAATTATCTTAAAAGATGGGTTAAAAAATAATGTAGCTTGATATTTATGAAAAGTTAAAAAGTTATTTCAACAAATTTAAACCAATATTCCACAATTGGCAGATAAAGTTGTGAGCCTGAAGAATACACTTTTAATGATTGGCAATCACACTTAAATACAAAAGTAAACTTTTTAGTGTACTGTTAGTGGTAAAGATATATGTCGTTTTTTTATATAGATTTGTAAGATTTAAAAATAAATAAAATGATATAATTAATAATACAATTATTCTCGTTTTGAATCTATAACAATTTGCTAAATATATTTAATACAACTATTATAAAATTCAGCTGTTTTAAAAGTGGAAAATGAAAATGTTTTACTTCCTCCGGAATGAACTTTTTTGCCCAAAATGTGCTAGATTGCAGTCCGAAAATTACTGTCGCTGTACAGTAATAAATAAATAAAATTTTCAAGATTTTCATCCAAACATTCAAATTATTTACTGCCTCTTTCAGTGTATTCTTAAGCCACGCTTGTTTGTTATTTTTTTGCAATTCTTAGCAATTGAAATTGATCACACGATCACTGTTTTACGTACAATTTTCCTTGAAATTATTTTTCTGGCGTACTCTTTTTATCTAACCATTGCCAGTTAAGCTTATTGCTACGATACATATTCAAGTTTTCATTTTCCGCTTCAAAACGGTTTGATTTTTTGTTGGGTTAGTTGAGAAACGCTAGCATTTACACCAAAAATGTATATGCTGTTGAATAAGGAAGTGAATTTAAATCTATCTGCTAATATCAATAGACAGATCTAAATTCAATCAAGCTCGAAGAACGTCTTCATGCAGCGCTTCAAGCTTCAGTTGACGTGGTTTCGACGGGAAATATTGTCCATTCTACACAATCTTTCAGCAAAATAGTAATCTCCTCACATATCACAAATAATTTTACGCCCACTGGCAATAGATTCGAATTAAAAAAAAAACAACACATGCGATTTATGAAGTAGATTTTTTTTTCTTAAGTGTTTCTTTTTATAAATAAATATGTACGTGCAGACACCGTAACCAAAAAAAATGAAAAGAACAACAAATGCTTTGGAAAAAAGCAAAAAAAAAACATCACAAAATTTTTAATGTATTTTAAAATATAGTGGTGTAAAAACGGCACGTATTTTTTGCAATATATTTGTGAAAATTGAAAAAGGAAGAGTTAATTATTAAATTAGTATTGTATATGATAATTACAACCGGAAATATTATGTTTTTAAATTGTGCTATCTATAATTAAATGAAAATCATTAATTATTATCTCAAATGATACATTTTCCTGAAGGCTTAAAGTATTGATAAAATGAAATATATAAATTTCCTTTTAAATTTTCAACAAAGAAAATTCCGTTTCATCTTGTCCAATTTAATAAATAATGACTAGGGATTATGTTCTTTTAATAACATTTTTGAATAACCCCTACCAAATACACGCTTGATATTAGTGTTGGTAATTTATAACTGAGTGGTGTACTTTCAAAGTTTACTTATTCTACTGTGTCAAAAATTAAAGGAGAAGATTTCAAACAAATATTGCTTGCATAAAAAACCATGAAGCACGTTTTTTAATGTTAATTTTTGTTTTCAATATTTTTGAAATTGATTTTTTCAATTGGTTTACAGACTGTGTGGTTCTTCTTTACCATATATTCTTAATAAAAGCGGTACCGCCAAGATAGGACAAAACCTAAAAAATGAAAAAGGGGCGTTGGGTAATTTTTTCATCAAAAAGGAGGCGGTAGATCAAAAAAGATTGGGAATCTATCTTCGATACGAAAATAATACTTGTTCAAAACCTTTTCCTTTAAGCTTTGGCATAGTAGAATAATTTCAGTTTGAAAATATACTCACCCATTGATATGTCCGTAAAATAACTACAAAATAATGTAGTCAGGAGCGGCCACCTTATGGTACATGTACAAAATGTGGCATATTTCATGATTGAAAGTGATTCTGAGAGATTTCAGGAAACGAAAAATGCTGCTTATAATATTTAAGAACGTGACGGAAGAATTCTGTTATTTGATAACAATTGGCTGCTTAGTTTGGCATTTTAAGTTGATGTTCCTAGCCATCTTACTGATCATAATTCGAAACAAGATGGCAAGAAATTATTTTAGCATTAGCTTAGTAATTAACGTCAATGTATATAATATTAATTTAAAATTGTTTGTCTCTCAAAAAAAGGGTTTAAAAAAATTTCCTCACTTGTAAAAGCAAAGTAAAATATTTTCTTTTCAAATTAAGTTAAAAAAGAAAATAGCATGCTTGTATTTATAAACCCATTTTCACTTAGTGAACAAAACGTAATGAAGATACCTAGTAGCATACAGATAAAACTTGTTTATTTAAAAACATGTTTGTTTTCACAAATGAAATTTTATAAGCTTTTCTGGATTAAATGCTTCTGGCTTGATTAATTTCAGCGTTCAGGAAAACGTTCATGATTCTATGAACTTTTTCCAGAACTATCAAAATTGTAAATATATATTTATACGTTTAGAAACGCCATACAAATGTGAATAAGTATTTTTGTTCATGAAATTGATTAAAAGTAAAACGAGATTGTGTATGATTGATTAAAAAAGAAGAGAATTCTTCATTCTATGCTACCTTATGTTATGAGTAACACCAACAATTGACTAACTTGAGAAGTTTAAGCAGACTAAAAGTTAAAAAATGTTAAGTAACGGTTATATTCTGTAATAGATATTGTTTAATATACAATTAATAAACCATTTGAAACTGTTAATTGTGTCTATAAACATGCTGCTATTATAGTCGTTATTCAAGTGATGTTGAAATGCTCTCTATTGAACAGAGAAAACAGACGACCCCAAATTAAAACCTGGCCTTGTTCTCGATATTATGTCTTGTTCAATTTTTTCTATCTTTTTCTCTCTAATCATATCAAAAAATGTGTTCCAGAGTTATCTTTACCAAACCAGCTTTTTTCAACAGCTGTAGCACACTATCATAGCCTGATATAGCTATTGACAAAGCTAATTAATAAAAATATTTATAATTTAAATACCTATGAGCATTTGACTATTATCAAAATAATGTGTTATCAAATAATGTGTTGTTTTGATATTTTAATTTCAACATATATACTTATCATCAAGCTATAACCATACGTTGAATAATATCAATACGATCTCCAAAAAAAGACCATGATTGGAGCATATGTATTTCCACACCGTAAAGATGTCTACTATATAATGGAAGAATACCAATTCTGTAATATGAATGAATGCTTATTGATTATACAGACTATTCACAAAAAATTTTACTATCAGTAAATTAATTTCGCATTTTTCTTTAAATCCTTATCAACTCTATGGTTTGATATTTAATATTCCAACGCCATAACACTTATTGCATCTTTTTTATAAATGTATTGTCTTCCGTTCAAATCATTTATTGTTTTGTTTTGCTGAAATTACCGCCAAAGATCTTGTCTCTAGTCTGTCTTGTATGTACCATCTTAATGGAAGATTACTTCAGTTAAGTCGTATTATCTTCTCTTTGACACGATACAAATGAATAGGACTCGATCTCGCCACATAATATACATCTCAGGAATATGTGAATTGATAATTTGAAATAGAAGAGGACATAGATTAATCCAACATTTGTGGGAAAATCACAAATATAATTCACATAACATATCACAACATATTATAATAAATACATATTGCTTATTAATTACTTTATATTCAAACCAATAATATTTTATAAACCTACCCTTTACTGATAATGAAAAACTCAATTATATAACAATATCTAGATAATTTTTACTTTAATATGAATATATTTGTCTCTATTCGATTCATATAGTAATAATAATAATTACTCTTAAGTATAAAGTTGTAAAAAAATATGAATTTTCTAGTTAGTTTGTCGGATATGGAATATTAGCCGTATTATTAAAAAAATATTACTAGAAATGGCCTTAAGCGTAACCATTTTTTCTGCTACCAGTTGTAAATAAAACAACATATTTATTATTTACCTATAGTAGAGTCATAAAAAAGTATCACCTAATCAAAAGATAGACTGTTGCAAAAGAATGACGAATATTTTACTACTTATTGCTAATCCTATTGTAAATTTCATCAAAAGTATTTGTATCACGTTTTAGGAATTGTGATGCCATAACATACTATTGAATTTATAATAAGCTTATAATAACGATGAAAAGTCGATTTTTGTGTAATGCAATTTGTAAGCATTTTTATGAAAAATTTATCTAACTACAGAACCCGAACATACTATGTAGAACAAATATCAAATCTGAATATATTATCAAGTTTTGACAGTTCAAATAAAAACAAAACTAATGACGGTATCACCATTACAATTTTAAGACAGGCTTAAAAATATATTCCAGAAAGATGATTGTCTTTTATACTACTTTTTATTTGTTTGAATAAATTAAGTCAGAGTAAATTGAAAACGAGTCAAATCACAAAAAAGACGTTGTCTTAGCTATTGAAGTAGGTGGTATGTTTATATAAATATATCTTCTTACAATATAATATTGTTTCAATGTAACCACCAAACAATATTAAAAAAAAAAATTATCCTGCCTTGTTCACAATAAATTCACCAATTGTATAGTTTTGTCAAGTCACAGATAAATATAAGATTTGCGTTTGATAAACTATCGATCTCTTGTAACTCATCAAACAATTACATTGATCATAAACTCAAGATTAAGTGTCACTTAAGAGACTTCATTCTATTCATTCATTAAATTTTATCTATCCTTCTGTAATCGTATGACTAAAAGCTCTTCCAGATGGCACATAGTAGTTTCTCTAATTAATAATATTTTCAAAACATGAAGTTAATAATAAAATAATATTAAAGCTTTTAAAGTTTATTGTTTGTATATTTAGTGCATAAAATGACACTATTCTTGAAAAAATTATCCGCATAACTAGAAAAGTTTATTTTTATTCTAGCCCAGATCATCAGTACTGAGTTTATTGAAATACTTAAAATGTAAATTGAAAAGTACTAATTTTGATTTTGACACATTTAACATAACACCAAATATATGTCACATTGATGTTAAAGATCATAAAGTTGCTGAATGGTATTTATGATCCTGCTTTAGTTAAGCTGATACAAGCATTTACTCTTAATCAAAAACTATTTTCTTGACAATATCTATCAATTAAATTAATTATTATACTATTTCTTAAATACATTTTTATTTTATTCTAATGTTTCAATGACTCTCGGTAACTTTCCCAAAACGAAATATTAATCAACTTTGTTACACGTGTTGTTTCCCATAAAATTATAATAATTTTCAGGCTTAATCGTTTGCATACCGGAATAGAAAATCTTTGTTTTTTTTCGGTTTGTAATATATTTCATATTATGCAACATAGTGGTGAGTATTTAACAAAATTTTAAATGTGATTGCTTTAGCAAAGAAACAAGCTTAACTTCTGTTTATTCGGCAAGTAAATGCCTATATTATCAACTGAGATACATCAATTTGAAGAAAAAGAACCGACAACAACCTCCGCTTCCGCTATCATTAATACCTTGTGCATATTAGTGAATCTCAGTGGATTTACAGGAATAATGTTGAAACATACCTAAAGGCGATTAGACTTACTGCTAAAAAGCAATACCCATCGAGAAAATGCCAAGTATTTGCAGCTAATAAAAAAGAGGAGAAACTAGATACCTCTGTGAAGAATGCAATTTTGCCTTTTTATAAAAGTTCTTGCTAGAAAATATTCCATATTAAAAAGAAATATCAACTTCCGTATACAAAAACCAATTAGTTTTATTCAGAAATTTGTATAAGAAAATATTTTTATAGATACTTAGGTTGATCACTACAATTTATCCGAAATCATGCCGGTAATCATTCCCACATCATAAACTAGCTGAAAAAAATATTTAGAAAAAAAAATTATATATAATTAGGAACTATTTGCAAAATTATCAAAAAAAAATTCAATTTTGCTAAACATATTTGTGTAAGGTTTTGTTGATAACATAAGCTCTCCATATTATTTCTGATATTTAATGCATAAAATATTTGATGAATGATATATGTTGTTTTGTTCCCATTTAATGAAGTTGTAAATTATGAAGATGAGAATTATGAAAATACAAAATTATACTCGTTATAATCGTGAAAATATATGTGTATGTCTATCCAGGAACTCTTCCCAAACATTGGAAAGTAGTGAAAATTTTACGTGTGATTTTGACTGTTATTTATAGGTTAACTGTTTTATTTCCAATGTATAACAAAATCATCGACGACCAATAAGAGATTAAAATACTGTATATATTCAAGTATTAAAAATATTTTTTAACAACATTATGTATTCAACTAATGTAAATAAAAAATGACTTTGAATATATCCAAGATAAGTCCGGAAAATAAAATCATTATACTGATATCTGATATCAAGAAGCAATCTGTTTTATTTGATGGGAATATCCTGAATATTATTATTAATAACCCTAAATTTGCTGTATGCTTGCTTGGTGTTGTGAAGTTGAAAAAAATACTAAAAAAATTCTACAAAATACAGAGATGTACCAATATAAATTATCTATCGTCTAAATTTGGAACTAAAACGACCGCCATATATTACACAAAAATCAAAAATTAAGATTGAGCAGCCGACATATGTATTAATAAATATTAATATAAATACTATATTATGAATAAAAAATATTTGTGAATTTAATATTTATGATTATAAATATGCGAATGTAGTTTTATGTATGAGATTCAGAAGTAAGAGTGACACATGTTATTTTAATGTTTGGTGGAAAGTCATATAGATTTCATGTACCAAAAATATATCAGATACTTATTTTAGACTCTGCTACCGCATTGCAGTGACTTCAAGCTATACATGAACGATACGTCATTTTTCCTTCGACAACTCAGTTTTCAAGATGCAAAAAGATAAAACTCAAACTCAGCATTTTTGTCGTCTAACAAAGAAGCGTTTGCCATTTGAAAACATGTACATATGATTTAAAAAAATACATTCTAATGATAGATTTGATTTAATTATAAAACATCGATTTTATTTTAAAAAATACGAAATAATTAGTATTATCGAAAACTTACAAGTAATGGCCAATCAATATCATTGCACAAATTAATAACCCATCATTATTATGTTAAAATATATCATCAATAAAAGCTTGAATTAAAATGTTAGTATTTTTTATCCGCACAGCGATTAAAAATTAAGTTTTTTTAAGCTTTCAAAGCTCGATATTTTCAACAATATCTTTTATATTCTTCATTTTTCTATCGTTTGAGAGCAGATCAAAAAAAGCATTATGTATGTTGTTATTAAAATAATGATATGTATTTCATAGTCATTGGATCTTATTTGATGACTTGAAACATCCCTTAATTATATTTAAATGGTTCCAGTAAACTATTAATGTTTTAACGTTAGCATACCAGATCGATAGATCATAGGTTCGGATTCTGCCTGGTGATTGAACCTTATTTTAAAAAATACATATTCTAATGATTAGTTGGATTCAATTATAAAACATCGATTTTATTCAAAATATTACGAAATAATTAGTACTATCGAAAAGTAATGGGCAATAATTATCACTGCATAAATTGATTAATATACACTCTTAAAAAAAATCTTTCATAATCGTATCTATTTAATATCAGCATTAAACTAAACATGGATAAAATACAGTATTACCTAATTCTTATATGTATAGTATGACTTTATATGACTATTTCGGAAAGTAATTCATTAAACCATAATCAATAATCCAAAGGTGAGGTCGGTTGATTTCATCACTTACATATTGCTAGCTGAACAAAATCAAAGGCTGTATACTTTGTATAGATTTCATTTGATTTCGCTATTTTTGATCCCGGACCTATCATATACATAAATTTGTGTGTATATACACACGTGAATACATACATAGAATACTGCCTGCATGTAACAATAAGGTGTTGACAACCATACTGTAACTTAATGTTTTTCTTTATAAAAAACATGCCGAGAGACATTTTGATTTATTCACTAGAATTTTACAAAATAAATAAAATTTAGAGCGGTTATTCATTTGTATCATATCGATATGTTCAAACATCAAACGTAATAATAAAATTGATTTATATTCACTAAGTGAAAATGATTAATAATATTTTAATTGTATAAAATTTTCGTGTTTTAAATTAGGGCGTAGTTTTTGTTCCATTGTACGAATGCCTTTTTATCTTGATCTCATCTAAATACTTTTTTACAATTGTCAAGGATCGGGTTACATATAAATATATTATATATATTCATAAATTTATCCATAATTTTTGCACAAATATAAAATAACTAGATAGAATTAACCAAATACATTATTTTTTGTCATAATATCGATAAACATAATTATTAAGTAATAATTCGTTGTAAGCTATTGTCACAAAGCTTAAATAGACCGCAAGTCGTGCGTTTGTTATCAATGTAAATAAAACATCAATAAAGCTTTACCACATTTGCCTAAATAATCCATTGTTGTGTTTTGATATCCTTTTCGTGAATATAAAGTAAGACAGACGTATTTTATGAAATGTACATTTTTTTAAATACCGCAAGGCCCATGAATGAGCTCTTTAAAAACTTTTTTATATTTCCATGGCCCTTTGAACCTCCAAATTTTCTGGTGAGTATTGTCCATTCGTATATTTTGTAATAAAGTAAATATTTGTATTTTCAACGCATTTTTTCATATTTGTTTTAGTATGATTATAAAAACATACTGTTAAATGATCAAAACTTTTCCAGCAGTGTAAAGATCTAATCATCAAATTGAATATTATTTCAAGTCTCAATTATCCGCTTTTTTGTGCCATGTTCGCTCCCAAAGTGGCGCATCTACACACTATGAAGATATTTATTCAGAAAGTGGTTTATATGGATCTCCGCAATGTTGAAGGAATTGAACCCGCACTCTCCGGATTGTTGCACCCTACCAACTACGCTACCGGAGCTTATTGGCTAAATTATCTTTATGTGACCCTAATTTTCATTTTTTACATTTAATAATTGAATGATGTTAAAGTATTGTAAAAGATACATTGTCTTTCACTGTATGTTAATTTGAAAAAATATATGCAAAATTTTAGGTAAATTTCAGAAATAAGAACATAAAAAAATAATTTTCTTCACAGTTTAAAAAAATTGAAGATTAACACTATACAGCTAGTCAATTTTTTATTAGTTTTTGTACATAGTTTGAATAATTTACCGCTTAGAATTTCTAGATTTTAAACATAAGAAAGAAACCTACAATTGATTGGGTAATTTTTATCATAATTAATATTTTCGACTGATGGTGCTTAATGGAAATTGATTTTAAATTCTAAACTATTTAAAACTGGTAAATTTCCATATCTGAAATCACTGTTAGCGACCCGGGTTTCGCCTTTCAGCATCATCAGGCTACATAATATGTGGGCGGTGAGCGAACATATAGCATACTATATTTTTTATCAGTTTGAGTACAGAAAACTATATACTTACAAACTATATACAGAGGATATAAGATGAAAATGCCTTAATTAATAATTAATAGTATGGAATTCAAAATACTTATCACGTTTTATCAAATAAATAAACTAAATCAAACTTTAATAATACTCTCGGTATATTGGAGACAAAAAATATTATGATCGCAACTTTTAATTCAGATGAAGTCACATCTGCTTAGAATTACTTTCAAAGAACATTAATAATCATTGCCAATACTTTTACAGTTCAATAAAAAAAATACCAAATACTGTTTCTTCATCAAACTAAATCCCAGTACCATATATACACAAAAATATTAGATTTTTTTCAAACAAAATATTACATTGCATTCAATAAATTAACATTTGCTGGCATCACATTCACTTTTATTTTCTAGACTGTTTTTCAATTTACCTACTTAACTATAAAAATAAGCTTTCACTATAATTTACCATTAAATATATTTATGAAAATATTTTGAGTTTGCATTTTCAATTTCTAAATTTATACACATCAAAAATAATATAATCCATTTTATTTACGTATAAATAATTTTACTCGAACGACAATGGCTTATTTATAGATATTATCATTATAAAAGTATTTTAAATAAATAGTTGTCTGTAATAATATTCTGCACCTAGAAGTCAAGAAGCAAGTGTGTGCATTTCAGGGCCGAGGATTCCAAGCTCAAGCCACAGGGCTGCAGAACTACCCAGAAGCTGAGAGCCGACTTGAAGTAAATTTCAGTATTGTTCATATTCAGCCAGTTATTGTGAGAGGAAATGGTGATAAAAAAAATCGCGACTTCTTAATTTAATATTTTGCGACCCTGGTAGCTTAATTTAAAGTTAATTCTATATTTGATGCCACTGTATGTACACTACGGTATGCGAGGCTTTTCAAATGCCGCAAGATTGAGTTACTAATTACCTTCGTTACAATTGAATATTTCCTGAACTATAAACGAGACAAAGAAAACAAAAGAAAGTCATCAGCGTGAAAACTCTTATCAACTTTAATGCAAATTTTTAGTGGCACATAACTTTGATATTTGGCCTATGATATTTAATCACTGTAGTATCGATATTCAGTCTTATTTATGACTAAACTTAACACAGTATAATAAAAATCATGCAAGTATATTTATGTATTTATATATGCTCTTTTAGACCTATAACGTGGCGTGATGAATGTAAAATAATAGTAATATTAAAGTCTTAGGAGTGGCAGCCCGACTGAATAGCTGACATGCACTGGAGTATGCATGACATCATTCTGACTAAATCCTATTGTCTAATTTTAGAGAAATATACGTTTTCATTGACGTATAATATAGTATTTTTAAGGTAGTAAATTGACCCAAGTTGTGGTGGGCCTACTAAACTTTTAGAGCGACTTAGGTGGCTTTATTTTTAATTGATATATTCAAATAATAAGATAGTAAACCACAAAAATCAAAGAAACTTATTCAATACCGAGAATACTACGGAAATATTATATTTCCCATCTTTATATATATAAAATAAATTAAATAAAAATCTTAAATTATATTCGTAATATAAGCTATTGTTAATATATCAAAATAGATCATCAATAAAAGCTTGTATTAAAGTGAAAATATTTTTTATTCGTACAAGTTCGATGAAAAATTAAGCTTTTTTAAGCTTTCAAAGCTCGATATTTTCAATAATATTATACATTTTCTTCATTTTTCTATCATTTGAGGGCAAATCAAAAAAAAATATCATGTTTATTGTTATTAAGAATAATAATATACATTTCGTCATTGATAGATCTTATTTGATGACTTTAAACATCCCTTAATTATATTTAAATAGTCCCAATAAACTATTAATGTCATAACGTTTTCCGCCCACTAAAAAAAACGTTAGTATACCAAATCGATAGATCACAGGTTGGGATTCCGCTGGGTGATTGAACCTTATTTTAAAAAAAATGTATTTATGCGGCCCCAACCGATATGACTATATTAATTTTTGAGGTAATGGCTTACTCCATCGGGTCACTCTTGTGATATGATACATTGCTACTCAAACGTATCGCGGAAAAATTATTTATTAATAAGTTACTCATAACTTAATTTTAATATTCAAGTATATTTACTACAATTAATGTTTATCTAGAATTTATTTATATTAGTTTAAAAATATATTCACTTCAAGAATCTGTTGTAAAAAACGAATTATTTTACATTTGTATTCGTCTATTGTTTTCTCAGTAGCTCAATTGGTAGCGTGCTCGCCAAGCTATTTGTCGGATTTCAAAAAAATCCAAAAATACTCATTGGGTTAAGCAATTGTCTGACAATCAATTATCGTGAAACATAATGTATCAAGACGTCTTCACATTACAGATATCCATATACTCCACCTTCGAAGTGGATATCTTCCCACTGTGTAGATTCATATATTTTAAGAGCAAACATGGTTAAAAAAAATCCATTATTTATGTATAGTCGCTGAAAATTAATAATAATTAATTATTATTAGAATTTAAGGATACACAATCTTATAATTCAAAACAGTTTTTAAGCATTTTTTTTCGCAAAATGCTGCTATTGAATGAAATTACGCCATAAAATTTTAACTTGACAATGAAATAAAAAATGTATTTATTCTCTTTGCCTGTGTACATGTATGTTTATTAATCGTATATTTTCCAACTATTTATATAGAACGTGTACTTTTATACTATAAAAATGTATAATGTCATGTCTTTCATAAGGATTATTCGTGAACAAATCACTCAACAGGTCAATCAACAAAGCCTTGAATGTTAAAATTTGCTGCTAACATTTATGCACTTATGTTATTTGAACTCACCACCTACGGTGCTAGATGACTCACGAGCGAGCGCACTTTACAACTCGGCTACGAGGTGACATTCAAATACATAAATATTATATTGGAGATGTATAAAAATACTTATATATTTAACCATGTATTGAGAATAAATGTAAACATAAAAATAATTCAAATATTTTGTTCGGAAGCCGTATTTATTAAGTATTAAGTTATAATATTAAGTACGGCAGTGTTTAAAAACATGGTTAAATTTTAGGATTTCTTTTACATTATTAGTATTAAATTAGTTACAATATATAGTTGTATCGGCGGCTTCATGCGTCACTTTTGAGAGCCCTATGCGTCACGCGCGGCGCATGCGCGATAGGTTGAGGATCTTTGGCGTCGAAAGTGAAGGAATGGAGTTCCACAACACGAAGTCATAATCGATATCATTCCATTCATCTGTACACAAGTATCATCGTTCGACATTAATCGTACACCATTGACTGCTAATGGCTTGACTTTTATATAAAAAATAATTATACAATTCCTATTAGCCGTTGTTACAATAAAATCATATTTAAAATATTTTGATTAAATATATATAGAGAATATTTTTTTATTTTTGAAGAGACAATTACATGCTTATTTTTTATTAAGTGAAAAATATCTGAAATAATTGATATACAGAATATACGCCTTTGAATTTAGTTATCATTTACTTTATAGAACTATAATATATAATATAGTGGTTATACATTAATTAAAATTAATACTATTTAGTTTACTAATATTTTAGGCAAAATTGGTTGGTTGAGCTATATTAATACTAGTTTATTTATTATAGAAGTGAAAGTAGAATCAACAAAATAATTTCACCAATAACGAAAATAAAATTCTAAATAAAGTATATTAAATTACAAATTACTTACTATCATGGCGAATAAATAATATGTAAAATATTACTAGTTTCAATTTTTAAAAAAATCGTGACTATATATGTGTGTATAACATTGTTTAGAATATTTTCGAAAATGATTTGTTCTATTAGTTTACATGCTATATGGTTCTTATGTGCAAAATTGTCTCCCCGGTAGCGTAGTTGATAGCGTGGGCGCCTAGTTTTTTGGGCAATGCGGACTCGATTCTTTATCTGTCCGATTTTAAAAACTCTAAAATGCAGGACTGGATGTCTATTGGGTTGAATAATTGTCTGATAAACAATTCTCGTGAAAAATAATCCGTCAAGACGTCTTCACATTGTGGAGATTCATATACTTCTCTGTAGATATCTTTACAGTGTCTAGACCTATATACTTTACGTTAGAAGCAAACATGTTATACATATAACATATTTGTTCAAAAACTTCATCTTCGAATTTGGCATTGTGGTGTTGTTTCATTTTGAAACTACACCCCTCATATGACCCCTCAACAACTATCTAATTAATTTAGACAAGATTTGTTTTCCAAATCAGGTACCGTAGATATTCGATAAGCCAATCCTATAGTGATATTATTTTGGGATATACGACATAGAAATATATTATCACTGCCTGTTTTTATAGCCTATGATTATTGATTATAGTAATGTATCGATTAAAAAATATGAAGCAATCGCCGCAGTGTTTTTTCAGGTTTTAAATTTTGTATGATACTGTGTTTTTATTTACCATTTACCGTAATTATAGAAATTTTATGTCCAAGTAAAAACGTACGCGTTGAATATTGCATCCATCAACCTTCGTAGAATCGCGTGTTAAAAGTGTCATTCGATAAACCTTTTCAGTTGTATCCCACAAATCTTTTAAAACGGCCCACTTAAGTTAATCATAGTACAATATCAACGCACTCACCTATCATTTATAGTGCATATATGCTGACATGACCAATTTTTATTAAGAGTAAAGCAATTATATAGAATATTGTAAAAATTAAATCATTTTATGGACAGCTAATTATTATTTGAAAATTATTTCGATGATGATGACTGTTAGCGACCCGGGTTTCGTCAGTATGTTATATGTTCGCTCACTGCCCACATATAATGTAGCCTGAAGATGTTGAAAGGCGAAACCCGGGTCGCCAACAGTGATCTCACATATGGAAGTTTACCAGCTTTAAATAATTTAGAATTTATTTAACGCTTAAAATGATTAAAACAAGTTTCATTTGAATATATAAGGGTTATCTCATTACCTATTGTATCAGTTTCGTTGTAACAAAATAAAGCTCATTTTGATAAATACATCTAAAGCACTCTTTTCTTATAAATTTTAAATCATTAATAATTATAGATACTATAGAAAATTTAATGTTACGTTAGTGATTTTAAAGACATCTTATTTTTTATAAAAATAATCAACGTGCTTGTAATTGGCTTTATGACGCAGTTTAAGCGATGCAATTCATTGTGAAAATAATTTGTCTGCCAGTCGATTCGATTAAATTATTTTCCTCTTAAGTGATTGTGGTAACGAATATTTATTTTAGAATTTCATAAAAACTGTACAAAATTAAAGCTCGGCTATTGTAGCGGTTGTTCCTACCTGAAAAGCCTTCGCTTGGGTGAAATACGTGACTAAACGTGTCGTTACATGACATACTTAAAGGGAAAAAAATAAATGAAAGCTCGATCCTGTGATTGTTTTGTTTTTACCATGCAGCAACAGTTTCTACCAATATATTTTCCGCATAGCATGCTATTGTTTTTATATTCTAACGCGTGTGTGCTTATTATTATAAATCTAATAAAACAATCGCCATTTACATTTTTTTTAAATAATCATATGAAATTCGGTCCACCCAATTGTATATTTAAGCTATTATATACAACTGGTAAACTTCCATATGTGAGATCACTGCTAGCGACCCGGGTTTTGCCTTTC
>JAGVSQ010001987.1:0-26480 GCA_022683975.1 Rhyacophila evoluta | reverse complement strand
TAGTTAGAATAGGAATCACGCACACTCTAGTGCACGCCAACCAAGGTCTTGGGAAACCGCTCCTGAGACACTTCTGGCACTTATGAAGAGCGCCTCGCGTTCGTTACGCCACGGTATATACTCGCATAGCAGGTGTGGAGACGTGGCAGGTGGTGGAGGGGAAAGCAAGTATACTAAATTGTACTTTTTGAAACTACTTAAACTGCAAATATAATTCATTAGAATAAATTTTATTGCCGATATATCATAAAATAAAATTACTATTAAGTAGTTTAAATAGATTCAGAATTAAAATTATGTGTAATTTATCAAGTATAATATGCAAATTTTTCCTACCCTAAAGGCGTTAATCGCAAGAAACGCATTTATGAAGCGATTATTTTCCCGCGCAAATCACAGCAGGGTATCGGCCATCTTGATAAAAATGTCTGCCGAGGTGGCATCCGTTGTTATTTTTACCAGCCCATGTAAATTTAAAAGAAAAAGGACACTCTCTTGCAACACGCAATTTATTGAGACACGATGCACAAGATAGGATTTCATTCAAATAATTTATTTGCCGCACAGGATGTGACTGTATATAAGTATGTGCTAACGAGGTGCAAAATTCACGAAAATAATATGCTGAGTTATACATAATGACAACTTCAAATATATCAAAACAAAATGATATTTATAAATAAATTCTTCAAATAAAAATATCTGCAGTTTGTCAATGTTGTGCGTCAGCTTCTTTTCTGAAATTTAAGCACTTACCAAGATTACATAATGTATATTTACTTTTAAAAAACCTGTAATAATTTGTTATTTAAAAATTATTTTTTAAAAGATTTGGTTAACACTTGAAATTTTGGTGAC
The DNA here is from genome assembly GCA_022683975.1 of Rhyacophila evoluta. Classification (NCBI taxonomy): domain Eukaryota; kingdom Metazoa; phylum Arthropoda; class Insecta; order Trichoptera; family Rhyacophilidae; genus Rhyacophila; species Rhyacophila evoluta. The sequence continues at coordinate 25,622 of JAGVSQ010001987.1, read as the reverse complement.
AGTATACAACTATAAATTAAATATCTATAATCATTACCATAGAGAGATACTTGATATTCCAAGTGCTTTCAGGGTAGCAGAGTCAATTTCATGAAACAAAATACAGGACGTTAAATCTTTTACCAATACTGTAAAAAAAACTATAGTTAAAATTCTATAAAATTGATTTTAATCGCTTATTAATAAATACCTAACTCACAAATCATTATATCCATTTTTACATACCATGTTTGCTCTCAACGTGGAGCATATGGATCTATTTGACGGACAAACAATTTTCGTGAAAAATAATCTGTCAGTGATATTGATTAGCTGAGTAAGTTATTTCCGCCTGTTCAATGCATGCATTTTGTCAGTGCTGCTCTACGATTGTGAAACGTGGCACCCCACAAAAGCCCAAAACAACCGTATTCTGAGCATTGATAATCATGGGCATACATATGACTTTGTTCGAAATCAGAAGATAAGATAACGGACTATGCAGCCACTTATCACAGACAAAGTGAAGCTGGCTAGGCCACATATTGCAGATGCCTAAAGAAAGTCTGAACCCGACCTGCTTATTATTTAAGCTGACCGGTCGTCGGTGTCTCGGAAGGCCGTTAAATACTATCTATAGAATGTATTCGGCGGAGTTGCGGGATCCAGGTATGACCTGGAAGGACGCAAGAACACTGGCGGGCGATAGGGATTCTTGGAGGCGGCACGTGGTGTCCATATGCTCTACTTAGCGAGCGAACATGTAAGAAGAAAAAGAAGAAGAGTAAATATTGGTATTTTTATTCGTATTACTAAAAACCAAAAACGATTACTCGGTCCGTTATTATTAATGAATTCTTTTATATTGAATATAAAGAAGTATTTATTATGTTATACAATTGTTGATTCTTAACAGTGGAACTTTTGATATTATTAATTTAAAGTTTACAAAAATCTTAATCTAAAAGTAATTTTAAAGTTTAATTTACTTAAGTGAAACTGAAGATAAATAATCACGTGGCATTTCTTGGAAAAGATTCTAAATTATTTTTAAATGGCTTTTGTAAAAGAAAAAATATATAAAAATATACACACTCATGGGATAAAACGAAACATAACACTCAATTTTAGTTTTTCGTTTTTTTTACCTGAAATAAACGCAAATTCCTTTCTCGATTCAGCGAATTCAATATTTTCAACTGGCTTTATATGTTAATGAGAGATAAGTGAGTTTTCGTGTTTATTTATTTATTCGCATATATGTAATATCAGGAGAGATGACATTTTTATTTTGAGACTTACATGTATGTACATACATATTATGTTATATACGTAAGAGATGACACAAAAAGGGCTTTGACACTTACGAAGAAGTGCAGCTGCAGTAAATTTTATATTTTATGCGTGAATTTCATTTTATTTTTATGTAACCATTTATATCTTCTTGCATCACAACTATTAACGTGATATCCAAGTATAAATATGATATTCTTTATATCACATATTTTTTTGTTACTAATACTTTAAATATTATTGTTAAAAATACTGTTTCAATTCTAAATAAAAAATACCAATGAATATATTTAAAGACCCATGCATATTACAGCTATACCGACAAACTAGTTTTAAAAACTCTTTAGGAATTTATGGCGTTAAACCTTTTTGAGAAAAATAGTGTTTTGGGTGAATATGTTTTTTCATTTTTTAGCTCCTATTAGGTCACTGCCACTTAGAGTAGCTACAAAGTCTAATGAAATAGTTGATCCGGCTTCAGAAACAAATAGCACTGGACACGAGACTGGAAGACAGATACAACAATGGCAGGTAGCTGTCGTCGTTCCACCAGGTCTACAACAGCCAGGAGGTCTTCCTCCAGCGATGCACGTAAGATTTAGCATGTTTTATTTCTTAATACCTATCGTAGATGCTGTAAAAAATTAAATATGACTTTTAGCTGAAATGATGTTATAAATATAATATCACAAATTACTGAAAAACTAGAATTTTTAAATATTTTTTTTAGACTTCACAGGGATCTCAACCACCACCAGGCTCAATCTGGATTCAAATTCCTGGATATTACGGCTCCAACCAGACGCCAATATTTTATCCTGGCGCACAACCAACGCCTGTTGAACAGAGCCCTGTAATGCCATCTGAAACTACACCTGAAAATAATTCAAGTGACAAACCATCAAATGTAGAAGAAATTTCTCCTGAAAAAGAAGACCAGCACTCAGATAACCAACCTTCGATGCCCAGTGGCATGAACGAAGTATCGGAAGATGGAACGAATGATACTGATATGGTGACAGCTGAAGAATCGAATACAGGAAATGGAATTGAAAATGAACAAAATAATGACAACCAAAATTCTGAATCTTCAAATGAGGTATCAAATAATCAAGAACCAACAAATATGGAAACTGAAAATACTTCAAATCATGAACCAATAAATGAAAATGAACCTCATGCCGAAATTGACGAAAATCCGGAAGAAATATCAAATCAACCTCCTGCAACTCAAGAATCTCATGTTAGTAATGAAAACCATGACACTGGTTCTCATACTAATAATGTAAATAGTAATCCAGAAGAAGTACCTGCCGAAGAAAATATTAGTCCATCTCAGGAGCAAGAAGTGACTCCTGATGTATCTAACAGCGACTCAGATAATAAAGATGACCAAGAAGAAGCGATGCCTCCGAAGATGAATATGTCTCAGGAAGAGTTTGATAATGCCGGACAAATGCATGAAGTAGAACCAGAAATGTCTGCCGCAGAACATCCATCTGACAATAACCACATCGGAGGAGATTATAACAAAATTGGAGCAATGACTCCAAATAGAATTAATCAAGGTTTGCAAAATAGGTTTATTATTATTACATAAATTTATTTAGATGACTGTATTATAAGATTAAATTCGAACAATCGTAATAGTGAAATGAAAAAAACGAATTCCGAGTTAAATGACGCATTATCTATCCATATATAATTTACTACTGCTGTCTACTATTCATTAATTCGCTTTACAGCCCGTGGATATTTATAAATTATAAAAAATAGCTCGTGTTTTAGGATTAGTTAGGTATCATTTTTGAAAAATAAATTTGTTAATCAATGAATTAAACAGAAATAGAATAATTTTGTAAAATATATTCCGTCTTCGTGGAGCAAAAAGTAACCAACGATTATTTTTGCTGAAAATGAGTTAAATACGTCAAATTACATAATTTTGAACGTCGTATCCATGGATAAAGTCGATAACTATTAATTTAAACGTAAAGAGACCGTAATTGCAAATAATCAATGAGTATATTTTTGACTTGTTTCCCCGGTTAGCGTAGTTGGTGGCGTGTGGGCCTAGCAATCCGGGGAATGCAGGTTTGATTTCCCATCTGTCGGATTTTAAAAATCTAAATATTGCCGAGATCTATATTCACCATTTTCGGAGTAGATATCTTCACACTGTATATTTATCCATATACTCCACTTTGGGAGCAAACATGGTATAAAAAAATATTTTTCCGACTCATAATATATTATACTTTTACAATCTATAGTTTGATTTTCCCATTGATATATTGAAAGGTTAAAAACTGATACACAACCATAATTATTATTGAAAAAACTTTCATTATCACATAGACATTTAAATTCAAAATTATTTAAAATTGGTAAACTTCCATATGTGAACATATAACATATAATACTTAGTATGTTATATGTCTCACTGCCCACATATAATGTAGCCTGAAGATGCCGAAAGGCGAAACCCGGGTTGCTAACAGTGATCTCACAACAAAAAAAAAAAACTTACACACTAACTAACCTTCAACAGATGTTATTTGTAAATAAAATACGTACGCAAAAAAATACCAACATTAACTTAATAAATTCAATAACAAACCATAAGTATAAGGCATAAGTATTTTTAATAATAAATTGCAGATCTTTTACAATACTGTGAAACTGCAAGAGGACAATATCCTTCCTGGACATCGTGTAGAAAATTTGTGAACTGCTGGGATGGATCTGCTGTCGAACAAGAATGCCCTTCCGGGCTAGTCTTCTCGACTGAGGGATTCTGTGACTTTAGACAAAATGTGAACTGCGGCGATAGGCCAGATGCTGGTGAGTCACACGTTATTTATTAGATTATTATAATCTATACATTTTTAAACTACTTTAAATACTTAAACAAGCTTCAGGGCTTTAAATGATTTGAAGTTTTGAACATGAGATATCCGATTTACTTTTACTTCTGTGTTCGTAACATATTCTCGTATATTATTGTTTATATCATATAATTATTTTTCTTATTAATGTTCTTTATATTATAATTAAGAGATTTATAGCTACTATAGATATTTATATTAATATTTTTATTCAATTTGAAAAATTTAAGCATGTTATTTTGTAATTTACAGATCCTGTCCTACCAAAAACTTGCCATAATTATCCGTACGGCTCGTTTGTAAATCCTCGCAACTGTAGCGAGTTCTTCGTTTGCGTTTACAAAGACCCCGTTAAATTTTCATGTCCTCAAGGATTAAAATACAATGATGTGAGCTTCCAGTATATTATAATGAATACTTTTTTAAGGAAAATCATTTCTGTTGAAACTTACTTTTCATTCTACTGAAACATTGTTATGAAGTTATCACATACAATTTGCCTGTAATCCATGATTGATTATTAGGACTAAGACAAGCCACACATGAGCACGACATGTAACATGATCATATCAATCAGACTAACAGTAGACAACTGTTGAAGTGGACTGACTAATGTGTGGCCTGCATCAGTCCTAATTATTGTCTTGGATTTAATGGACTCCAGGCAAACTGTAGGTTTATGGGTACCATATTTTACAATACACTGATAACAGATAGTTAATATTTCATGAAATACGTACTAAAAAGAATACTTTATTGATATTACAGAATTATATTATGAAACTTTCAGGCTTATATAAGATTTCATTCAAACATTGTGACATTTCCATCAATTAATGGAATTATTATGTATTCAAAATAATTAGTTATGTACGACTTAATAATAAAGTAAGATCATGAAGTTTCACTATTATTTTTTAGGATATCGGAGTTTGTGATTTTCCATACAGAGTACACTGTTACAATTACTTTCCGCCATCCGAAAATCCAGCTTTTCCAGATAACGAATGGAATGGAGATGGTGAAAACGGAATCGACGGAGGTGAAAGCAGTCCGACCGCCGAAGAGCCGACGACTCAGCAATATGCTCTTAGAAAAGTTCCTGCGGGTATGTATCAATATCCCTTATTTTTTTATTATTATTTCACTCAAAACACTACTCAATACGTTCATACGTATGTTCAGTAGTTCCGTATCTTTACTTTTCTAAAATACTACAGTTTAAACTGTTAATTAATATCCAATATCGTTTACGCTAAGCACGTTCGCTATCGATGAGTGAATTATGGAGGATATGATTTCTCTATATAATTTTCCATAGCTTCCATCCAACGTAGCATGATAGGTAATTATTATTGTTTGTAATATTCCTTGTAAACGCTAAGTCGATATCAAATGAGCTTTCTGAAAATATTGCTCATTGATGGTTCCATGACAACTGCACGCAAGACAGCTGCGCACCGGACAAGTGCTCACAAGACAACCGCGCACACGTTGAAGTGCGCACATTAACATTGAAATATTAAAACATTTTAATGCTTAATTTACGTAATTATGGTAAAGGTAGATTTTTATATTTCATTTTAAATAATACATAGTCATTTACTAACTGTTTTGAGATAATGGATGTTTTGCGTGTTTAATTTTAAATGTATATTTATGAGTTATAAGAAAGTTTTTTTTTTAATAATTACGGAATTCTTTAAAATGAAATATGAAAACTTATCTATACTATATTTACTTTAATGAAGTTTAAATTGTAATAACATTTCTATGTTAGTGTGTGTAGATGCCTCGTGAGCACTTGTCGTATGCGCGGTTGTATATGTGTGCACTTATCATATGAGCACTTTTGTTGTGAGCACTTCTCCGGCACGCAGCAGTCTTGCGTGCAGTTATCTGGTTATTCTCATTTATAAGTGTATATTAGAAGTCTTATATAAACTAAACTTGATTAATTGATGATATGGTAATATTAAATAAGATATCTGGAGTAATTAATGATATCATTTTATAAATTCAAATAAACTTGAATAAAATGCAGTTTATACAAAAACACTATAAGCAAGTAGAAAACTCTACTAGTTAATTTGACTTATTCTAGGTTTGGTAGACACAGGATTGCGGTGTAGAAGAGGATCAGTGGTTGCTTTAGGTAAAGGATGTGGAAGAGTGTCAATATGTGCGCCAGGAGGATTTTCCCAACTGGTCACTTGCCCGGAGCGCACTGCCTACGACCGCAAAACTAAGAGATGTATTGCTGCGCAGAAAGCTAAGTGGTAAGTATTTATGAAATAATTAATACTCACCCATCAACTTAAATAAAACTTAAGTATTTTTTATAAAAAAATATGCTCTAAATTTCATAATCAAAAAAAAAAATGAGCATAAGTTATTTGAAAAATGACTTTTTTATCCATATGTTGATTCGAAAAATTGTGAGTTATCGAAACAATCGAGTTATTGTAAATATTAAAAATTCATGCCGAAAATGCTTGTGAGTTTTTTCATCTTCTTTAACAATGCTTAGTGCGTCGGAAAATACAATTCAAATAAAATCTATTGCCATACATATTATATTTAGTACATAGATGCAATGTACATATTTAAATAAAGGCTTTATCAGTATTTCCTGTTCTATTTGAATTGAATTGAATGATGACAGTGAAATGTTTACGAAACTTTTTTTATTTATTTCAGCTAACGTCAAGATACGAAAGGTTTACACTGAAGACGCAAACCAAATGTTAACGTTTGCTGCGTATTTTTTAATGACTGATTAGTTCTAAGACTCACCACCAGGGGATATAAAGATGTCTTTAAAATGGTGGCGGCCTTCGTTTGGTTTTTTACTTTTTAAATAAATGTGTAACTTATTCACGTAAAGATCCATAAATTCGTGATATGTCTTCTTTGAAATTGATTTAACACAAATCATGAAAAATATTTAAGGTAATTTTACCAAACTGGTAATTTATTATTGTAAACGAATAATTGTCACTTTTTTTGTTTCATATTCGTAATTTATTTTTACCAGTTTTTTTTTTATTTATTTCTCCATTGCTCGCAAATACAAAATAATATAACATATGAATAATTTTATCATTGTAGTATTTTTTGTGAACACAATAAAAATATGAACTATTGTATAATTATCTCGTTTTATTTTTTACTAAATCTTTTTTAGGTTGGCCGTGTTGTATGGGAGATTTATAAGGAAGATAATCAAGACACAATTGGTTTTACAGTATTTATTTACAAATAACACGTTCATGAATTAATTTACAACATGTTAAAAATATTAAAGAACAAATTATCATATCAGTTTACTTATTATAATATATATATAATCCTCACAAAACAATTAATTGATTCTTTTGCTTTTTTTTCTACATACAAAATATAAAATTATGATAGATGTTGCAATCCAGATAATTGATTATAAGGGTAAAGAAAGATTTCGAGAAAATGAAGATTAATATTTAAATAATTAGCCTTTTGATAATTGTTTAAAGATATTAATGCTTTATTTGGCAATATAATAAGTATATTATTACGCAGTAAATTGTTGATAATAATAAAATTGCAAAAATCATTTGGATGTCTTTAATAATATATATAGAATTGTAAAAAAAAATTCTTACAAGGGCAGCTGATTAATTTCACTACGACATCTATGTTATTATACAATCAGCTTATATTTAAACATTTTACTTAAACACTAAACGTCAATCTCATTTAAATACTACCGGTCCTTTGTACGCAGCTGAAACTGACCAAAAAAAAAACAAAATGCACATTTTAATGATAAATATTTTTTGAAACATTTCAGAGTTTTTAGTTAAATCAGAAAAAAACGAAAACATACTTTCAGTCAGCCGCAGGTAAAGGATAAATAATAAAAGCTAACAATAATCATAATCTTAATTAGGATGACTGTGGATGAAGCCTAAAGATAATTTTGGCAGACTCGAAGATATTCTCTTCACTTCCTGAAGCCCAGCTTTTTCAACGCCTTCAGATCAACATCTCCGTAGTAGTCTTCGCTGTTTTTGCAATAAAAAGATTTAAAATATTATATACATGTATTAATTGATTTCATTTCTAACACATTTGAGAATCATAGAATAATCATAAAAAATATGGAATAATTTCATGGTCAAATTTATAGTATTTGTATTTTTTTCACATCGGTTCTTATTTTGTCGCGGTAGATGTCAAAAGAATAAGGCCACAAATTTGGCAAATAAGCATTTTAAAACCTTCAATATCTTCAATGGATTTGAGTATTTTATAATTGCCTATTATACATACATTAAAGCAGTCAGTGACGAAAAGCTGCGTAATTCTTTTGACTAATTTCATAACTATGATAAAAATATAAATATTTATGTTCAAAATTTCATCATACTGTAATATGCTAATTTTTTGTCATGCCAAATCTTTTCGCTTAAATTTTTCAGCTTAATGATTTTGTAAACTGGCTCCATTGATATCAACGGTGACTATTTGTAATACGGTTTTCGTCCTCCGATATCGTTAAATATTTTCACGAAAATGTAAACACTTTGTCGATTATCAGGATCCCCATCAAATTGTAATTATTTTTTATTTAGGTTCAGTAAATCGTATAAATTAATTTAAAAAACCTTGTAGGCTATTTTAAATTACTAGCTACTTTGAAGGAATACTGCAAAAAAATACAGAAAAAACACAATTATGATATTTTATTGATTGGTTTGAGAAATTATAACTAAATATTCTCGTAGACTTGTCATATATTGTATGAGTGGAAACGGCATATTAAGAAATTAAATTAATATTCAGTTGATATGCGAGTTGAGTGACACAATGCGTATTTCAAACTATTAGAAAGTTGTGCATAGATTATTGACGTTGGCTCACTGTTAGCTAAGTTAGCTCAATAGAAATTTACTATTAACCAATTTGATATTGATCAGCTTATCTAAAATAAAAACACGTGTTAATTGATACAAGTGCACGTTAATATATAAGAGTCTTTGTTATTTCATGGATCTTAAAACATATTTATATTTTTATAATATTTATCTGCAAATAATTAGTATTTTGACTTTAGATCGGTGTAATAAATATTAAATAAACCTAGAGAGGTTCGTGAGGTCACGAACAAGCATAATATAGCTTTATTAAGTAAATATTCATGTGTATTTTGTTTATAATCTACGAAAACTCACACATCAACTACATGTTTGAGATGATTGTCATGTTTGTTCATTGACTTCATATTTATTGTGTTGCTCAAACAACTACTCTGTCTTGCTTACAAGTGTGTTAATGAACTATTCGCAATTTCCCTCTCCTAATTACAAACGTAATCTAAGACCATCTTATTACTTCTTCTTATTATAGTACAATGGAATTAGGAGTACAAAGGAACATTTGGGAGACGATTTTTTTTACTCTAGGTCAATAAATAATATTGAAATTCTGTTTTATTTATATAATATACTTATATAATTTAATATTTATACGTTTGCTTAAATAATAATAAAATGATAATATTGAAATGACCAATATATATATCAACTGTTGAAAGAAAACTCCGTAACCCACATAGATTAAATTTTACAGGAGGCACAAAAAATGTTTATTTAATGATTTTGGGCCTAAGTACACAGACACAAACTTTAAGTACACAAAGACTAAGACTCGTGTTTTATTTACCAATATAATATTAATTTAATAAGTTTTTTTAAAAAAACACCAATTAAATTGATAGGGTGGAAGTTTTTTTACACAAGCTAGCTTTTTTCAAACTTAAAAGATAAATTTTTATTTCGACATTTCTACATTCTTTTGATTTGCGTCCATTAAAGTATGTTGAGATTATCAAATAAAAGTCATTTTGAAAAATTGAGGGTTACTTCCTTTTCCTTTTCCATAATCAAATACATTTAAAACCGTCAGTATACCTATATGTTTATACCACTTTTACTAACCACATTGATTATTTGTTATATCATAGAAGTTTTTTTATTGTATAGTATCAAAGTTACTATAGTTATACAGACCTTTGTTATTTATGTTAGAACATTTCGCTTTCACGGAAAACCAATAATAAATCATTCTCCACGTGCCTGCATGCCACAAAGGTATAAAGAATAAGAAGGTTTAGCTCGAAGAGGAGCCATACATAATATAGTATCATAAGTGTTAAAACATTGTAACCAGAAACCACAGACATTGAGTGCAAACAGATAAGTTCACATATCCAGTAAGTATGTGGAAAAAGTGCTGTGAAACAAAGGTAGGAAAGATATAGATAAGGACTAGTGTAAGAATTTCAAGACATCATTTAGTTTTGAAACAATTCACTTTCATTTCAAATGCGTGATAAATTTATAACATAAACATGTTTGTTTATGATACGTGTTAAAAATAAATCTTTGTCGATGAACATATTTTAATTTATTAAACTATACAAAGCTGAAATATTTAATTAACTTCTTTTCGCATTTTGTTTCGTTTGATATGAGGATCATTAAATAAAAGGACATATTTAAAGATTTTCACATGTTTTTATTTTACGTATTTTTGAGGATACATAGATTTACAGCTTTTGAGTTTTGTTTTTAGACTAAATTAATACTAAAAATATACAAAATGCAGTGTTAGGCCTGCCTTTGTACAGTATTTGTTTGGTGGTTAAATTGGCAGGCCTCGAAAAGAATATAACATAAATTATATTTCCCTTTTAATTATAAATTACTGAACAGGTAAATAAATTTAAACACATCGAAACACTCATACATATAACTAACTGTTCGGCGTATATAACGCGGAGAAGTTAATATGTTTTAGGTTTTTTTTTTTAAATCAGAATTTACTTATTAGCCGTCATTTAATTTCAGTTTTATTTTGTTTTTTTATTTCGATTAAAAATCACATATAAAACTGGAAAATAATCTCACCTTATAAAATACAAAATTAGTTTCAGTCTAAAATAAGGCAGAAGAAATAAAAAATAAATATTCAGATTTTCTGACAAAAATAACTCTGCGAACGCACAAATGAACAACAAACTAACGGACATTAATTACTTTTCCGATCTAGATCATTTTTGTTTCAATATCTACACCTTCTTTATTTTCTGTTAATACACACACAACTATCCTCCATTTTTTTAAATATACTTCAACACATTTGATTCTAACCCGAGTTGATAATTTGTACGTTCACATGGTTGTAATATTATTATGAATTATAAATTAGGTGGTTTAGTTTAGGCCGCATCCTGAGCAGCGGAAGCTTTGGCGGGTCGGGGCTTTGAGGAAGCTTTGTTGGTGTGCGGGCGTGCTCCGTCCTGGCCGAGTCCGGCGAGGAGTTCGCTCTTGCGGATGGCCTTCAGGTCCAAGTCTCCGTAGTAATCCTCGCTGTAAGGCCGCAAGAAGGGCAGCGTCAGAATCATGAACATCATCACCAGCGACCATATGTCTTTTACCGACTAACCCAACGACTAATAATGCATCGACCACGTTTTAAACATGTATTGTTGGGTATTCATACTCAATTTTTGTAATCCAGTTCTAATTTAGTTTATTTTCTAGCAATAATCTATTGTTTTGTTTGTATTTTTTTAATTGCATCGATACAAATATTCAAACTACTGTTGGTTACTCTTTGATAAAATATGTATTAACATATAATGTTGTAATTGGTACACTACTTTGCAGAGTAAATAAACTGTTTATTTATTACACAAGATTATGACTCAAAAATTTTTTAAGTACGATATAATATATTCTTGCTGTGTACATTTTACATAAATATTCACATTTCAACTCGTTTTAAGTGAATTAGTTGCCGTAACGTAATTTAAAATAAGTGGTCGAAGCATTTTTAGTTGTAGATATGATAAAAGCATGTTTTTCTTAATAATTTCTTATGAGCTTTAAGCTTGGTCGACAATCACGCAAAGTCAAAAAATTTAAAAACAAATGACTCGTGAAGTGTTTGAATAAAGTGGAAATTGTGTTAGTGACAGATGCGGTGAAAATGGAAAATGTTAATTTTAGCTGTTTTATTTTGAGGACAGTTTTAAGCGAAAATGTGTTAGTTAAAATTAAGCTTCATTTTATGCAGCAGAAAATATTAATGAATATGTTAAATCTGAGTTAATATAGCATAATATTATTAATATAACGGAAAAAGTATATTGTTTGTGTAATGTTATCATTTTTTTATGGATTAACAAAAGTCTTTGACTACATTTAATGAGATAAAGGTGAACAACCTATAGAAATCGAAGGTAACATAAATTGTCATTTAAAGTAGAGCGAGGTTGAAACACCTGTTCTAAGTACGCTCAATTGAAATGATATTCTGGTCAACTCACTATCGAATTACTTGATTACGCTTGTTTACCTAGACATAATCGAAAGCATATAATATATTAATATTCTACGCATTATTACAGTAATTAAGATATGTCTTTGACCAATATCGAAATCCATTCATTTTCTTTGAATAAAGTGACATTAAATGACCGTCACAAAATAGTCATCGAGTATTTACATTGTGTGCTTGTTAATTTTGTAAAAATATACTACATATTACGCTGAAATTGTCACTGACATAATAAATTACGTATTACGTTTTAACGCACGTATCATTTAGTAATTAAAGTGTGTGAATTTGTTTGTTGTAGTTTATGATTAGTTTTGTATATATAGTAATAGTTTTTAAACCCAGATCGGATTATATTAGTTGAAATATAAATATTATTTTTTTAATTAAAATCATTTTGTAATAAATTCTTTCAATATTTTAAACATGTAAGGCAGATATTATAGTATGCAAGTGTTGAAAACGAAACTTACCATCCGACGACATCTTCGGGATCTTCGCAGTTTCCTGTGCCATCAGAATCTCCGATCTTGAATACTGTTCCAATGGGGCATCCGTATTCGCGGGCGACTCCCTCCAAGCAGATGTAGTATTTACGGCAGTCTTCGGGGTGGGCATGGCGGGAGAAGGATCCAGCGTTTGAAACCTCACCGGGAGCGGGGCATGAGAATCCGTTGGCGACCTCTATAGAGTTGAGTGGAAATGTTAATCGTTATTATATTATAACATTTGAGCTTTTAGAATTTTTACAGAGACACTTCCAATGACAAATAAAACCATAATCATTAAAACAACTTAATTTACTGACACGTCTGAGAACTTTTTATGAATTCAAATTTATTGTAGCAGTACATTTTATTACTTGAAAATAAATTATCTGGTCGAAAAACTTTTTAGATATTAAAGGATTATACACATAGACCTTGTTATACTGTTACTATTGATTTTTTATCATCGTCACAAGAAAAAATGCCCACAAGTAAAATTTATTTATTGTAAAAGAATGTATGAAATTATGTATATTATTATAAATTCAAAAGGCATAAATTATAACTTGTTTCTAGATTTTGTTTATTAAATTCAATAATGTTTTTAGGGAAATTGTACCAATTATTTAGGGTGAGATAAAATAACATATGACCTTCACTCTTGCACTCTGGAACCTGATCAGCCCACATGCAGACGCGAGCTTCCCTGTCGTAAGCGAGTCCAGGAGAGCATTGGTAACGAGAGGCTTCTCCGTTCCAGCAGTTCCAGAAGGTGTCGCACTTCTCAGCATCAGCGAAGATACCGTACAGACGAGTGCAGTGAGGAGTGGTGATTGGAGGTTCTGAAAGATAAAAAAATAAAACATTAACTCAACAGTTTTATCATTGTATTTTAAAATGCTTCTTTTTTTAATACAAAGTATTAAAACTAGAATTACGTAATTTATAACGGTGTATATTTTTTTTGCATTTTTCGACAAAATACGCTGAAAAGTACATTTATAAATGACAATGAGAATTCGTTGTTAATCATGACTAATTAGAAGTCATGCGATTGAGTTTTTAATAGTTCCTATATTTATTAACATACCCATGTGTATCTGGACCAAATGTTAATAATTGTAAAAAATTTCTTTTGTATTTTTTTTTATTTTAATCAATATAATTTTGAGACAGTATTGGTGTTATGTTCTTTACATACTAAATAAAGAGAGCTAGAAGTTTTTTTCGTGACTTTCAAAGAATAATTCTTACCGAGTTGTGCCCTGTCTCCACAGTCGACGTTGTGAAGGTAGTCGCAGTTTTCTGTGAGGAATTTGGAGTCACCAGCGTCGAAAGCCAATCCGTTTCCGCAAGTTTTCAGTTCAGCGGCGTTGTTGTCGCACTTCCAGTACTTGTCACAACTGCTGTGATGAGGGTAGAAACCGAAATCATCGGGGCACTTGAAGTTATCTTGGCCGGCAACTGTGGAAAAATAACAAATGTTGTTAATTAATTACATACTTCATTTAAAGCAATGTCTTACTTATTTAATAATTATATAAAAAAAATTATTCCTCGTTCAATTAAGGTATTACACTCTGAACGTTAAAGACGTTTAAAAATGTAATATACAACTATGTCACATTTTTTATAAATCATTTACAACATGAATCGTCTTTAGTGGATCATAAAAATCTACGCAGTATGTGTAATTTAAAATTAACACTTTGATTCGAACAACCCACCGCGAAACTCGATGATTAAATAATCAGTCGAGTAATATCTATGTTATTGCATTAATTTTCTATGCTTTGTCTATGCCTTCCATCGTAAATATTATTTATTTACTATAAAAAATGTAACGCAAGTTAAATTCTTTCAATCAATTCTTAGTAAGTATTTTAAAATGGAACCATCTTATAATTACTATGAATTATGAAATATTGTATTACTAATACGTATTTGAATATCAGCGTTCAATTGCATCACCACAGGACCAGGATTAAGGTTAATATTTCTTGAATATTGATAATTTGTTAATTACTTTATTGAATATTATACTCCACTATTAGTGTTTAATGCAAAAGCTTTAATATTAAAAAATAGTCTGTTCCTTATCTGAGAAGTGTTTAAAACTATGCAAGAATTTGTATATAGATTCTATCTGAGAATGTAAAAATCACGTTATATTATATAAGGTTCTTTATGAAAAAATGCGGAAAACAATAATTGAAATTCAATTATACAGCAAATTCAGCTCGATGCATTGTCGGTTGAGTAAAATAATTTATTTGTCGAAATCAATGAAGCGTACAAATTATTATGACAGCACCTTGAAATGGGTCTTAAGAATGTTGATCGAACATAAAAAAGCAACATAAATATTATTATCATCTATCGATATGTTACTTAATAATTTTCACTCATTTCCGGTCGCAATAAACGACAACCTGCGGCAAGAGAAATTGCGTCACGAATTCCACGACCACACACCACCGCAACTGACCGCACTCTACAGCCTATTTACAAAATCTCCAAAAATTTTCTTTTAAAATTTGAAAATTATTTGAACAAAATTTATAATTTTTTTGTGCTTTCAATCTGTAATTCTCATCAATTAGATCGTATAATTTTAGTATAAAAATATTTTTTTATTTATTTAAAATTTATTAACACCGATATCATAAAAATGATCATTTCATCATTTTATTGCAAATATAACGAAATTCTGTTGTATATACGGGCAGTTAAACGAATGTAGACAAAATATTTGTGACCACACTGTGTCAGGCAAAGAAATTGATGTAGGTTTCGCTCACGGGCCACACCTTAAATTTCACTTTCGTTTAACATGCGCTTAAGTTAACATAAATTACGTATTTTGAATGATCTTTAGCGGTTCCCAAATATTTCGTGTTCTACCATTATGTTGTAATCTTAAAATGCTGTATAAGAGGCTGAATTTGCCAACTGCGAGCTTTTCAAAGTAAACAAAGCCGTAATTTAATAAGTACAATGAATTTTTTTCACTTTCTGCTATCTCATATTATCGCACTAGAATATCAATGGATAGTTTGAAACATGAAACAATATCTTATTAAATTGTATGTACACTTTGTTTTGTTTTTAAAACGTTTAAAAAAAAGAAACTCCATTTAACACTCTTTTCAATTTCAAAAGAGTCAGCAAAAAGTTTTATCTTGTAAAATAAACACGATAGGACAAGAATTTACCGATTATTTATTGTAACGATCGTTCAATGATCGGAGAAGAGCTTTGAAGTAGATTTCTCATATTATGCAAGAGCTTTTTTTACGTAAAGGTTAAGTGAACATCTGTTTCAGATAATTATTATGCAAATTAACATAAATGAGTTGTCAGCTTGACTTTTCTATTCGTAAATAATTCATAAGAGTTCTTGTTACGTACGTAATTCCGCAGCCAATTTACACAATGGCTCGGTCGCATATTTAAGTTACGCTCGAACCGGTGCGTTCGGCGTTCGTTGATCCACTTAATAAAACAAAATAATAACCGAGAGAAATAAATGTCTCTTTCTCCAAGCCGCACCTTGCAATTTCACTTTCGACAGAAACAAATCGAAAGTATTTATGATTAACAGCTGTGTGTGTATAGAATGCAAAGATTGTACAAAGAAATCGGCTAACTTTGTCAAGTACAATTATTATTGGTGAGTTTTACTCACAAGTAACGTAGTGCATATTTGATCAAATATCAAGCAACATATCCATTGTTATAATATAATATAAACCTTCTATAACTTTAGATGATATCGAGAAGCACACACTATTAGCAGATATACCGAACATCTTGCGAATCATTTTGGTTAAATCGTATAGATGAAATTATTGTTTCATTATATTCGTACGTTATTTAATTTTTAAAATTAATATGTAATCTGTATGCGTACAAAGCCGAAGTAACGGCTTAAATATTACTTCTGTAATCAAAAAAATGCGTAACGCTCAAAGAAAATTCAAGCACTCGTATCTTATATAATTTGTTGTATCAAGGTTTGTTAAACATAGACATTGATTAATTGCACGTTTCCATTCAATTATAAATGTGAGCATTACACGATATACTGGTGACAAAAAAACGTGGATATAAGATAGATTTTTCTTAATTTAATCAAATAATAATATTTTGTTATATAATACTAATATTACACAGTTATAAATTTAAAATATTGATTTAATGATAGTTTTGCTCGGTTTAATTTACCGCAAACGGTTACAATAACATATTAAGTAACAGCCGATCGGGTACTTGTTTGGTATTAGGGTTATATGATTAAATAACTTTGGCCTATAATTAAACTGCATTCTATTCAGTGACACAATAACCTCCGCATGTTTCTGAATTACATCATGGCTGCCAGAAACAATATTAAAGGAATGCGTTTAGGAATTTCAGAATTGCCGTCGTCGGCTGCACTTTGGGAGCAGAGCGAGGTCGGTACTCCACAGCAATACCAGTTTCCTAGGCAAACCCATTCGTTACTATTCAATCAACCTCAACGTCAACGTGACGCTGAAAGTTTTCAGGAAAAAATCATTCAATTAATTGTATATTTAATTTTAAAATCCTTTTCGTTTTTATTTCCTCGATGACTGTGTGATTTGATTATGTCTCGACTACATATTTCGTATTCAAATTAAATCGCGAGTGTTTTTCCTTGATTAATATGCATACATTCATAGTGTTTTCTACAGTGCAATGAAAAAACTTTAGGCTACTTGTTCAAAAAAACATTAAAATAATGATATTACATGAGGTACATTAAATATAGAACGTTATTTTAATGAAATAGTCGACGAATTCTCATGGACAAACGATCTTTCATATTTAATTCTGCATTGTAAATATACATTCGCTTCTCATTTGACATATAACATAAAACATATTAATACAAAGAAATACGATTCTTAGACATTATTTGCGCTGTATTAGTAATATAACGAGTTTGAATAATGTTTTCAATGTAGCTTATTTAAGCTCTAATATACGTCAGTTAGATGAAGTCAATTCTTAAATCTGTACGTCGATTATTTTACACGATGTACCTAATTTGTAAACATATTGGTTCATAAAGCAGAACACATTAATAAAATCTTTAATGACCGTTTAAAATTTGCCTACATATTGAAATCGACTCACATTCTACCACCTTTAAATCACTTAAAATGTCTAAACCAGTTATGTATTTGCATCTGGTCTTTGTTAGCCAATAAAACTAAAATATTTAATCGAATCGTAAATTTTGTTTAAATGAATATTAAACCAATACTACATAATACATTACAATATAGGTGCGAGTGTATTACAACACAAGATAAGTGCGTATATGTTATCATTTTATTAAAATACGTACAGAAATTGTTAAAGTCAATTAAAAATTACTCATTTATAGTCGCGATCGCAGTTGAAATTTTAATAACTTATAAAATTATTATTATGACTTCATTTAATATGATATTTCCAAATGTTTCAATATTTTTTGCTATTTATATGCTATTGTTGTTATTGTTATATTTTTTGTACAATAACTTTTAATTAGACTATTTGTTGAAAATAAAGTATAAGCTTTATAGTTATGAATGTTCCTTTTGTATAATATATTTAATAAAACGATTTTAATTACACATAATATTTGTTAAGAAGTCTTTTGCGTCAATCAAATTTATAGCAAGTTATTAATATATGAACAGTGTGCACATTAATTTCGAAATAAGTACCGGAAATGTCGATAATTGACACGACTAGACAAATACGATTATATTAAATTTGATAACAATTGTTTCAAAATGCATTCTATTATGAAATGTGCAGCCTACAATTATTATCATGTCGCAATGTCTGCCAAGTCCAACCTTTTACGTCAATCCGAGATATTACTACTCAGTACCTCTGCGATGGAATCTTTTCCTGGCATGTGGCAACCCGAGGGAGCCTTAAAAGCTTTCTAAAAGCAAAATCGGTCGTGCTCGTCATTTTGACAGATGGACGGAGATCGTAATATGAAGTTAGGACATCATCGTCTCACCGCGTAATCATATTTATTTACTAAACGTTTTTTAGAGACAGACGTGTTACCGCAATTACTTCACTTAGGGTTTCACTTTCACAAAACATTGAACAATCAATTTTACGGCACAGGTTTCACATAAGCCGAAAACTGTTATATTCATTTTAAAACACAGATAACTCAGCAACTAAGCTTTTTTTACTTTACGTTTCGTATGTTTGAATGATTTACTTTGAATATATTATAACATAACAAAACAGTATCATCTCACAATAAATAATAGACTAAAAACATTGACAAAACTATTTATTTAAGAATCATATAAGCCGAAGTCACCTAGAAAATTGATATACGGCCTAAAAATGGCACTACTAACTGAGCAAGTTATCCGAGAAGGAAGCAGCAAACGCAAACTCTTCATTCGGCAGTTAACCAGCCATGAATTATGATCTGAAAGCGTCAATTGGTGGCTATATGCTCCACATAGGGAGCGGTTATAACAGAAAAAAATACGAATATGTTGATACAAAAATGATACCAGTTTCTTATTATTTTTGTTTCTGTTTATAAATGTTTTAACGATTGATTAAAAGGTTTGGGAAGCATGTTTCAGATATTTTTTGTAATAATTTACTTTATTATGCAGACCAAATAATGTAAAACGAAGATTTGTTAAGGTTGGTAAACACACAGCTGTCACTCGTGAAGCGTCCAAATTCGGACATGACAGCTTTGATATAGAATGATTCTTATGTAACGCCACAAACTCGAGAATGTTTACCTACTACGACGTTTTCACTATTTGATAATAACACCAATGCAATCATTTTTAAACTATAAATACGTGGAAACCTGTTTTAAAATCATTCTCATGATTTTTGCGCGAAGAAAATATAGAAATAATACAACAACTTAGCTTACTCTTTACCGGAAAGGTCCACAGTTTGAATCCAGAACGCGAACCAACTAAAAGTTCGAAATATCTTTAACTTTACTGTAAAATAGTTTATCAAACTGTTTTATGATATTGTAAATTATGTATACTTAGATTTTATATTGCATTAATTTAACTATTATTTATATTCTAGATTATTTTACTGAATATTATACTACGTTGTGTTTATAAGTTTAAAAAAACAGCTAAAAAATTGTTATACTCGTAACATTAATCACTGCAGTATAATCTAATATGTGTGTGATTTTACAGTTCGTAATATATGTTAATAATGGAGTTCTTGGAAAATTTAATCGAGTTAGATCATTCATTGATAGTTATATGCGTCTCCATTGTCATGTTTTATGGGAGTATCTGTTACGAGAAGTATAACTCTTATTCAAGTTATGTTATTAAGTAATTTCGACAATTTCACATTCATACATCATTAAAATTTATAACCCAATAAATGTAACCCACGCTAAAAATATTCCACTATGGAGTCGTATTGAGAAATTCATTTCGTTGATCTAGACAAAATGATTAGACAATAATAAGCCTGATGTGTTGATTCGATATCAAAACAACAAAAAACGTTTCCTTTCGGATTATCCGTTTGTTTTGAAAAAACACAATGGCGGTGTTTACGCTGAGGTCAAACTTTTCGAATAACTTCAATTGTTTTGTCTGTAAAAAAAACAATGCCGTGAGAAAAACCTATTTCACGCTTTGCTGAAAAACAAACTGTGCAGAAAAGTCGACGTAATTACTGTTTTTATATTTTTTAGGTTCAACGAACACTACATCTAAGTAGAGATCTTCTTTAGCGTTTTGAGATAATTCGTATTTTTGTTTTAATAACATATTTAGGTCAGCAAGTTTCATTGTTATTTCGTTAATTAGCCGTCAGTGTGATTTGCGGATTTCTTTTTGTGCTCTTTCGACTTTGTCATCTCTCTACAAACGGTTCACATCGAATTGAATGAAAATATTTTACTAAGTAATGTTGTGACAGGAAAAATTGTGTTACTTTACATAAATTGATCTTATCAAAAAGCCAAAAAACGTATTTCATTATGTTAAACTCTGTCAAACAATACAGTCATTAACGATAACAAATCCAAGCTTTTTATTGCAAAATTACATAAACTTATGAAAGCTTAGATAGGTATTTCTAAATGAGGACTTATATGCTAGAGTTGAGTAACATCGAAATACTTATGGTAACGTAAACTTCATGACATAATATATATGTTCTAAAAATATATCGCGAATATCAGCAGATATCCCTGAAGAGATCACTCAATCGGCCAAACACCTGACGACGTCTCTATGAATTGAAAATGAATGGCACTTTTGGTATTTCGGATTCCGCATAACAACTGAAGCGATTTAAATATAAAT
This sequence comes from Rhyacophila evoluta, assembly GCA_022683975.1. Lineage (NCBI taxonomy): Eukaryota > Metazoa > Arthropoda > Insecta > Trichoptera > Rhyacophilidae > Rhyacophila > Rhyacophila evoluta. The sequence goes on along the minus strand of JAGVSQ010001987.1, from coordinate 4,217 downwards.
AGTCCCAAAGACCGGTCTCGTGATTATTCGCATAAATTAAATGGAAGCCAGTGAAAGCTCTGCCAGCCGTTATACGCAGAACCGCGAAGGTCGATCCAACTTAATTATGCAGATCCTCCAAACAGTACTCAGGGTTATATTTTCAACAACTCGTGATAGACGAATACTCTATGATTGTAATTAAATACACGATTCTAATTTATCATCTACGGTATTTTATATCATGCACGAGTATATCGTCGTCACTGTTCTATTTTGGTATAGACAAAAAAACATTTATTTAAATAAACATTGATTATTTGCATACACATGTTTGCCACCGTTAAATAAATTCTACAAACTAGTAATCAGTTTTGAAACATAGTGACTAATTAAACATATGAAATACCTTACTGTTTATCTTATTTTTTACATAATTATTAAAATCACTGTTATTTCACAAATTTCAGATGTGAATATTTAAGTAATCATTATTTTATATAATTCAAAATATCAAATGTTGTTTTGCGTGGAATTTAATTATTTTATAATTTAAACATTGAATATAACAGTTACTGCCTTAATTATTGATAAGTACTCATGCAATATAGTTATATAATTAATTAATATTTTTGACTGATGGTGCTTGATTTTAAATTCTAAATTATTTAAAACTGGTAAACTTCCATATCTGAGATCACTGTTAGCGACCCGGATTTCGCCTTTTGGCATCTTCAGGCTATATTATATGTGGGCAGTAAGCAAACATATAACATACTATGTTACCCGAGTAGCTAACAGTGATCTCATATATGGAAGTTTATCAGTTTTAAATAATTTAGAATGGTTATATAACATATTATTTCAGATTAATAAATTCATTTATTGCATTACAATTAAATGAGAAGACTGAATTATCTGGTAAATAAAATCACCCATGTACTGCTTGAAGATACAACGAAAATAATATCAATAGTCTTCTTCGCGTATGATATGATACACTCGTATCTTTATGTTTACATTTTGTTCAATTCTGAAGAATAAATATGTCCACGATTACTTGTATGTGAAAACACATCACGATAATTTGGCGGGTGGTTGAGGTGATATTTATTAGAAAATATTGCGACATTTATTTTGTAACGGAGACGCGTAACAGTCATTTAAATTTAAATATTACAAAAAAGTGACACAACGACTTTCATTTTCAAAATGGCCGACATCAACGGCAACAGCTGCTGCCGACGGAGAAAATTTCTCCAGATATTTCTTTATTTCGACGGGTCTTGAAATATCGCGCCGAGATGTTAACAAAATAAAGGAAAATTAACAACCTACGCTGGTTATTTTGGTTTATTACACTCGTACCAACATTAATGCAATTTTTCAATCAATGCTTTCACTATTACGTTAGGTGAGCATATTTATTCAGTTCCACATAAAAGATAAGTCTCTTAAATTACCGAATGATTATTAAATAAAGTAAATTTACATTTTAAATATTATATATCAAATTAACACTACCAATAAGATATCTTCATTGATTAACGTGCGTACTTTTTTATAAAAGCTACGTGACAGAATTAGATTGAACATATTATTTGAACACACAACTGCAAATTGTTGTTGGTGATTTGGATTTATATTTAATCATTTTGAGTATTTCGTGACAAAGACGTGTTCATAAGACTCGTTAAGTAGATAATTTAGCGTCGTGTATTTATTAATATTGAAAAAAGTCAAATGATGAAATAAAATGCTTGTGTCGTTCATATTACATTAAATGAGCACATCGTTGAATCGTGAATCGAATTAAAATCATAAAAAGTGCGCATAGAATAGTAATATAATCAGTGGCGGCTTGTAGCTAAAATTAATGAGGTTGTTGCCTTAGTAAAATGTTAGCATTTTTTTTTAATTGTGTAAAAGGAAACAAATATATATGATAAACTCCTAAAAGAATCGAATAGAATAGCTGGAAGTGGGATAATAGTCTAATACTACGCTCTATCACATTTAAGAATACGGTTTTTAAGCACAATAAATCGCGGAGTAAAAAAAATATCTCCCTCGCAGCCTAGCGTGCAGCTTACTACGTGCACATGCGCACAAAAGTCAAAGATCACGATGAAAACATTTTCGTATATTTTTCATTATTTATACAGAAATCATTAAAGAAAAAAGGACTCATTATATTAGATGCTATTGATATTATCGAATGGAAGTCGGGGGTGCTGCAGTTCCACAGTGACTAAACTCGATCCGCCACTGATTATAATATTAAATTTCTTTGACGAGTGAGAATAATGAGAACAAATTTCATAGTTGACTTACACTCCGTTGATTACATTATGACTCGATTTATTTCCCAATGTTTACCACTTGCGTTTCGTGAAACTGTTATATAAAATAAATAATCATAAACGTATTGGTAATGATTTGTATATTTACTCTGCTACCATTTGGTAATATTTTATGGTATTAGATTCATTTGATAATTATGCAAAATTTACACCAACAAAGTTTTTTAGAAAACCTCAAATCAATACGAAAAGTTTTCTTATATATCACCGCACCGCAATAGCTTAAAATATTCATGAATAACTTTTCTATAAATGTACCAGAGTATATCAAATCTACTGCTCGGTTGTGGTAAGACTGCGATATTAAATATTCCAACAGTGATGCACAGAATATGTAATACGCTGAAACAGTGTATTCATTCATTAAATATTCTTAGCATATTTCGTGGTGATGTACGTACATAGAATCGTTTTGATATTTGTTTCAATCCGTACTGTTATGTTCTCGTAATTCATCGTATATTCAAAATATGTTTGACCCAAGGCATGTATGATCTATTTTACAGCTAATCTTTACTATGTACGTCTTAACTCTGTTCATTTCGAACGGTAAATCGGATTAATAAACTCTTTCGATTAAAACGTTCAGACGCCTAATAATGGGAAACAACTATCATATCGCCTTCTAAAATAATAAACTATTCAGTCTATGATCTGTAAAACAAAACCTAATCTTGGTATATGATTTATTGGGCATGATTTCTTATTTGAGCTTAAAACTGAGACGGAATGTTTTTCAGATTTATGCTTGGTCTAATTGATAATCTCTATCTCATATTGGTCTGTACTTCCATGGTAACTACATGAAAAATCGGGAACATCAACTGTTTTTTATTCCTAAATGCAGGGCTATCCTGCCACTCGTCATGCCAGTGCGGAGAGCATTAACGATGTTTAACAAGATTGCCTCGGATATTGATATCTTCTATCTATGTGAGAGTGAGTTTAGATGAATGCTATAATATTCGTTATTAAAATAGGCACTCTCTCCTTCCATATATATATTTTTTTTTAATTTCTTCTTTATACTTTTTTTTATGTGTTCTCTGTTAATATGTTTTTAATATTTTTTTATATGCATACATATTTATATCGTGTTGTAAATATATCGAACTTATAATTTGTAATATGATAACATGTGTAAAATAATTTTAAAAATGTCTGGATATTAATGTATTTTTATGGGAAATAATTAGTTTAGGTGTGGTAGTGAATCCCAAAATATTAATCTATACGTGCATAAATTCTAGGTTAATTACAGATTTCAAACTACGAACATTTTGTCTATGTTTATTTTCTGGGTTCAACTGTCATAGATAATTGTCTTTTAAATGTAGTAATGACTCAACGTATCGCTATAAATAAAGTAAACAATTAAAGCGAAATAGATATAGCGAGTCGTAACATTTTATTTACAAACAAGAATAATATCTTCAAATAACAAGTTTTTTTCGCCATACAAAAACTTGGCTTGCTATTTGTGTAGTCAAGGTTAGCAAATTATAACAAGTGCATTCGATAGAATCTTGTTTGCCAATGAAATATTACAATATCTATGGCTTAATCTACAGACCAGCTAACATCATTTGTCTATTGAAATATTCAGGAGCAACAAAAAACTTTAGTGAATGTATATACTGCATGGAGTTGGCTGGTGATTATACATGTTTACATGTTTTGCGATATAAAAACTAAACCTCAATAAAAAGGCATCAAAATTGTTTTTTTGACTGTTTTTGTTTTTTCCAAGCCCAAAGTGGCGCATGGAGATAACCAAATTGACTCCAGACCATTGGACTTCCCAGTTTTTAACCGGTCGTGGTGGTTTTGCCTCCAAGCTATGTCAGCTTGGTCTTATAGAATCTCCTACTTGCT
>JAGVSQ010001986.1:0-26482 GCA_022683975.1 Rhyacophila evoluta | reverse complement strand
TTATATATGCAAATAATCCACATTGGTTCTTATCATCATATTGCCTGCCCTCATAAACGCAAAATAATATTTAAGAAAAATATAAGAACCAAGACAAAATCATCATAAAAATATTATCGAACACATATTCAAGATACTAGAAATTGCACTACATTATAAATGTGTATTTTACGAAAAATGGGGAATCCCCATTGGTGAAAAATTCAGTTTGTGTATACACAGAAATAGTTACTATAGCGACTTCAGTGGGAACTTTAGCCACATCCCCTCATATATTAATAAAATTTTCTTATAGATAACCTTTCCACAATTAATTAGATTCTGGTATTAGTAACCATGGTCGAATAAAGGATTTAGGTATAAAACATTTAAAATCAGAATTGGTTATAGAACAAACAATTATAATATGAAATATTTAGTAAAAACTGTAATGTTTTCTTTGTCCGTATTTACCATTCGATGAGTCTTGTTATTACTTTAATATAATATTAATTAGTATTTTATTGAAATATATTTGATACAAAACAAAGATCAAAACATCATTTTGGTTTAACTACAATTGATTAAACTTCAATCAGATAACATAAATAATAATATATAAAGTTAATAGATTCTGTATTGTTAAAATTTGTTAAATTAACTCATATCAGCTAGTCAAACTATCATTATAGTACCATTAACATGTGAATAAAACACTAAGCTCAATCACCATATATTAATTACTAATTAAACCAACGCATTTGAAACACATTCATTTGCGTCGTAATTAAATGTCAATTTTATTAGTTTCTATTCGATTTAATGTGAAAAATGGCCGGCATAAAACATGTGTTATTCAATCAAACGAAATAATTAAAACAAATTTTAACCACAGAAAAAATAGCAGGTGTTCAACGGTTTTCACCAATATTAAAATGGTAAATATAATATTTTTTAGAAAATATATAAATTACAATATTTGCTCGGAAAGTGGAGCATATTTATCTTTGGCCAAATGAAGATTATTTTTCATAAAGACTAATTATAAATTAATCGTTCAGATTTTAATAATCAATTAAACATGATGAATAATCAATCATTCAATCTTTTTTAATCATTGCAAATCTGCAGGATTTGAAAATGCGACAACCAGTTGACTAACTCAGCCACCTAGGTGACAGAATATTTTAACTAATAAATAAAATTCATCAATTAACATTACATACATCACAAACACAATTGCTATTAGAATTTTATCTGCCTATTTTTCATTACTCCACTACGAAAATCAAAGTCTGTTGTATTTATTGAATAAACTACTTAGTGTAAGCTCCTATATAGACTTGAATAATAATATGAAACACTGTCAATATACAATTAAATAAAAAATTTAAACATACTCGTACTATCACTTTATTACTCAGTATTAATATAAAAAAACTAATACTACATTTTTCTCGTGTACTCAATACGTGCTAAGAAGGACGATACGACGAATTTAATATAAAATTATTAGTATTAGCCATGTTAATACAAACGTAATATAAATCAAGAGTGCGTACGTATGCAAGTATTATTAAGTTAACGATTTATTTATGGTGTAATTTATCTTATTAAACAACACATTCAATTAAATAAGCTGAAAGATTTATTTAATTGAATGTTGGTTAAAACTGTAATTACAGAGTCTACGTGTAAAATACATAATTACTTGAATTGAAAAATAATAGCTTCGGTATGTAAATGTCGATATAGCTTTTTATAAAGTTTATACCGGTTAATACATTAAAAATAATTACTCACTACTCTTAACGAGGGCCTATGGGTCGAAGTCATTGGAGTTGTAAATATTTTACAGAATGATCGCTCTCATTGAAATCTCTACACGCCAAGTAGGTATTGAATGGCAGTATTTTATTTAAATATTTGCTTAGTTATTTCCAAAACGAACAGGCAATAATTTCCTAGCACAAAAGACTCCCTCCAAAACCCCTATCGGCGTTGGTTCAGAATTCAGTGAAAGCTATTTGGGATAACCGATTCGAGTTGAAAATCGCTGTTAGTGAATATTTAATGTTTGCAGTTGATACAAAGGATGGGGGTAATGCAAGGGTAGATACCGTTTGATAACGTAGATTTCGTTCATTCATACATTTTTCGATCAATATAAAACGGGAAAAATCACAATTTAGCTTTCAAGGTTACATTATTATCAACCTTAGCCACGTGGATATATTTTAGTCAGGTTCCTAAAGTACACTCATTTGTTATTTATTGAATACTTTTTACGCATTTTCTAAAGCAGACTCTGCTAAACTTTAAGTACTTTGAAAGCAATTATCATTCTGTTATAGATTAAACTATTTTCGTCTGACAATTCTACCATGGTTAGTATTATTATATTTATAGTCTCCAAGAACACACATACAAATGCTCATATTTTGAGTTTAATCATTCCGTATTCTGTGACTATTATTGATTATTCAAATTTTTTGTAACATAAGACTATTTATTTATGTTAGTAATATTATTTAAAAAAAACAGTACCAAATGTTTACTATAAACTGCAACTTAGAGCTGTAGTTATAAAACAATGAATAATATATACCAATATTTATTTTTATATATATGCTATCTATTTATATTCTTTTCCTCATATTATTCTCACCATATTTTAAATTTATCAAACAGTCCTGTAAAATATAACTTATAAAATGAAACAGCAAGCCTATATAAATATTTAATACATGAAATGTGATACCAGACCATTCAATTGAAATATCATTAAAATTTTCATTGCAATATTCCTATGTAATAAATCAAAGTAAATCAATAAAAAAAACCACTGCAATAATACTGTACAGGAAATGACTTCCTTGTAATAATATTACAGGAGAGAGAGAATCAACCTCATAAAAGCATTCGTTTCGCTACAAGGAGAATGCCTACGAGCGAATAAGTTACGATACGTGTGCAATTGACGAAGCTTTGAGTTTTGATATCTCGATGTCTGATTGGGAGAGCTTTTGTTATTCACGGCGGTTGAGGTGGAGGCTGTTGGATACCTGGTTTCACTATATCATATAACACGTTATGCCATGCTCAATTCGCGTACATACCGAAGATGTTACATGTTTTTTTAAATACTAATTAATACATTAATGAAAATATTTTTAAGACATATTTAAGAGAATAAGTTCTTTTGTAACATAATATTAAATGGATTATTTTCTCATTTATATTATTATTTACATCTCATATTCATAAACAATATATAAATAATAAAATCGTCAACTCCTCCAAATAATAATTTAATTGAGCTACTTCTTCCTTTATTGAGTAAGCCACACACTTAGAAGGAAACCTAAAAAAATTCAAATCACCTTATTATTAAGAATATTCTCTTCCAGAAACAATACTATTATCTTTAGATATTATAAACTTTAATATGATATGATTATATACAGGCGCTTCTATAATTATTATCAAAATAAACATCTTGTATCACAATTTGAATGAAAAAAAATTGAAAAACGCTTCGCTTTGCATTTTTTCATTTCACCAATAACCAGTAAGTCTTTCTTAATGCCTGAAGTTATTACTATATATTCCATTAATGAAATATTGGAATATGTTTGTTCTAGAGATGAAATAAGGTCAACAGGATCATTTACAGCTCGCGACCAAAACAATTTTATTAGAAGAACTTCAGTGTTACAAGATTCTCCATATTGCATTCAAAAATAAATATTAATGTTTCACAAAAGCTGCAAGCTCACAGATTCGTTATTGTATGTAAAATAATATAAGTATTATATAAATTATACCGCGGAGACATGTTGTGTTAACAATTGACTCGCGAGTGAATCGAGGTAAAGCAAGTTATTCAACAATGGTTTGTTATCAAGGATGGGTCGACGTCAGATATACGAGTCGGTCTCTCCAAAATAACAAAGCGCATTCACATTATCTTGCTTTGAAGAATATGAATGAATGTTTACTTTATTGAATAGTACTATGTTTAAATGTTTAGCTGAATACTACTTGTAATACTTGTAATTGTTTGAGAAAATTTTTGTACCATCGATTGATGCATTTAAATTAAGCTCTTATTATGAATAATCAACCATAATAAAGCAATACAGTGCATTAAAAAATAATATTCACTATAAATTCGTTTTATTTCACCATGATTACTAAGGATATAAATTTATAAAGGCATTGCAGTCTTCACGGAGTTTTCCAATCCGAGTGACAAATTGCCACTTTCTTGCAAGGAAATATTTCATTTTATCCCATGTACTTTTTCAACTTGAACTACGTTTGTTGATTAAAATTTAATTTATTCTGACTGAGGGCATTTATACAAAAAAATACGTATAAAAACTGAACTAGTTTCATTGTCAATAGAAATCGTTTAATACAATTTTTTTATTGAGTTCAAATATATACATGTAGACTTGAACATAGATCGTTGTTGGTGGAAATATTTTTGATATATTCAGCTTGAATACATGCAAATGATATGCAAAAAAGTTTACATTGGAATAGTACACTGAAAAGAAATACGAACATATACAATATAATTAAATATGACTGAAAGCTTGCGAAAGCTGCAAGCACACTGCTAAATCACAACCATTGTAAGTTTCTTCCTATACCATCATTATTATAAAATTTGCAATTTCATTTCGTAATATGATAATCAATATCTGGGGACAAGAAAAATATAAATACTGAAAAAAATTCTGGATAAAAATGAAATTTCTTCCTTAATCCGAATTCCTGTGTTAAATTTAAGCTTAATAACAAATGCTGTCCTTTTACTTGTGAAACATTGACAGCAGAAGATAAAGATGTTCTAATATTATACGCACCATTAACTTAGTCTGTTTCTCATAAATATCATGAAAAATTCACCAGAGTACATGTACTAGCGAGGGATAGTCTTTATATTGGTTTTCAAAATCGGAAATAGTAATTGTATTATGTATACACGTCAGGTAATTTTAGATATATGCAATTTTCTTTTCTCGGCTATAATAATATATAAATAAGATCTTTTTTAAATGAAACTGACAGAATACAGTAAGATTAATTAGAGTTGAGCAGTTAGTAGTTAGAGAAGATTAAGATAAACTTATTGTCGCTAGAGCGGAAATAGTGTTTGTCAGAAACGGCCAATGACGTTTCGCCGTGAATATACACGACACTCGTCTTAGTTTGCTTTGCTTAGCTGGTATTATTACAAAACTGTGCACGTGTTTGACAAATTACCTCTACGCCGTAATAAAATGTCAGGTTTGTCTGCAGGCAGACATGCTAGGTACACGCCGCACAGTTCAGGCGACGAACAAACGGTTCTAGAATAAATATCAAACATAGAACGAGCACTACGGTTTTGATTAAACGAATAAATCCGCAGATAAAAAAGGTTCGGGTTCCTCGAACACGACAATAAAACCTTGCCAACTTCAGCGCAAATATACCTACGTACAGCATCTCTACAAACGACAAATTTACATAAAAGTAGTTAAGTCGATAAATCTTAGCATGTATATTGCCAGGAAAATATAACAGTTATAACGTATATACGCTAGAATTTGTAAAAATTAATCCATATTCGCTGCACAATAGAATCGAATGGGTAACTACTTGCATTCAAAATGATAGATAATGAATTTTGATCACATAATTGGATTAAAAAATAACATATTCCTCTGCCTCCATTTGCGTATTTTTAGAACAATACATCGAGAGCCATGTTATCTAATACATAAAAAAATATTAAATTTGCTGTCCACATGTTGGGTACGAATTCGGAGTAAATAGATCTCAAAATTTTTACTGTTCAAGAAAACTAAGAATATGAATCTCAACAACGTGTAGGCTTATCTAAAGAAAAAAAAATCCCAATAGTTAATTAATATGAACCCACTGGGTATCCAGTTAGGAATATTAACATTTTTTAAAATACTTATACAGCTATGGGATTTGAACATGTAACCACCAGCACTGAGGTAAGCACGCTTTCCACTGGGGTGTCATAGGAGTTACAAAATTTATAACGTATTGATAACACATAATAAGAAGGTTTGCTCAGGTGGACCAATGATCAATACTCATCTTAAATTCTTTCTAATTGTATATATAATACAATCAAATCCTGTTATAGCAAATACGGAAATAACGAAATTTTCTGTGTAAAGACCATATCATGGCCGACCGGAAAAAAGGATATACATATTTTACATTTCTTTCTAACGAGGTTTCGTTATAATGGGATTTTACTCTAATTTGATTATATTGTAACAAATCATATACCTGACATTGCATGATATCCCTACCACGAAATATATGTGTTGAGAAAATTTAATCAATGTACATAATTTGATGGAAAGATGACAAGTATTCATAATTTATTTGTCACAAAAAATTAAATCAACGTAGAAACTTTATAATCTATTTTTCCATATCCGTAACCTATGTATTTTCTATTATACAATATAAATCGTACAAAATCGTAGTATTTCTCATAAGTATATTATATAATTAATAAGTTCAAATAACATAACTAATGTGCTCGTTCGCTTTGCACACTCAATGTCACAACTCTTGGAAAGAAAAACTATAAATCTTAATAGAGCCAATAAATAAACGAAACGAATCATTTATTTTTATGATATAGGCTCCGACGTATTGGTTTTTTGATTCACGCCACGAACCTGAATTATGAACATAAAAACTGAGATTTCTTACAAGATTTTGTCCGATAAATGTAATAATAATTTATTACCTCCGACACTAGCTTCTACACACTTCTTTACTACCTTCCCATGTTCACTCCCGGATATTTAAGTGGCATTACAGTACATTCATGGCTATGGCCAATTGCACAACTGTGATTGAGCATCTCTCTTACTTCCCTATTTCAGACAAAGTGACTTCTTCAGCAAGTATTTGAAGAGTTTAGCTGTTCTATGAGAATGTTTTACGTATCCCTCCATAAATTCCAATTATATTAAACAAAAACTATTTGAAATTTACAAGCCAATATATCGATCGATATTGGTAACTCATATTCCGACATTTAATATTTTAAGATTATATAAATAGTATAGTCAGGCATATACATCGTTCTTGTTCTAAAAATACCGAATAATACACCCAGATGAGAAATGTTGCCACCACATTTGAAATAGTTTTGATTGTATATGTTAATACTTGTTAATTTTAATTTAAAAACTCAGTAAGCGTATCATATATGCTATTGTAAGTGACAAGACAGTAAATATAATATGGTAATATTCCTGTTTGAAATAAATTTCCATGCGGCTTAATTATATATTTATTGTATTTTGGTAATTATATGTATTGTAAGTGTTATACAATTTAAATTATCTAACACTTAATTTAGATTTCAAAGTCGCTGCGTGTATGTCAATGAAGTGGCCTTGTCTTCGGATAAAATATTGCTTAAATCGATGAGACACTGACCTCAAATAATATGCTCCAGCCAGTCGATTGAATTTATTGACATGTTGGCAGTTTTTTGCTTAAATATTACCATCCGTTAAAACGACCGGTCATGCTGCATTGACGGCTAGTTGATTATTTGAAGTCGCTTGTTTTAATGTTACCAAATATTTGAGAGTAAATAAAACACAATAAATCGTTTTCTTGATACGTAACGTCGATCAGCCGCCCAGTAGCTGGGTTGGTAAACGTGCCCACTGCGATACGTAATATTGTAAATTCAAATTCCACTGATACATGAGGATTATAAAAACAAATGATTGGGTACCAAATAATTTGAGCGATTGGCTGACAACAAAATTCCTATATCCAAAAGATAAGATAGACTGAGTTGAGGCTCTTCGAAAGCTTCTGCTTCCCAACCAATTCCAGTATCATTGCATGACGTTTGAAGTAAAAGAAATTGATAAGATTCTTCTTTATTAGTGACATTAAATCAAATCAGCCAATATCCAACGGAGACATTCTCTTCAGTTCGTGTTTAAATATATTATAAAGTGCTGAATGTTAAAACCCTTATCACAAGTGACTATTCATATCAACAGTTTCAAACTTCATAGCTCTTGCTGCCTAAACTAAAATCATATCTCGAGTGCAAGTAAAAGATTTGAGTGTAAAATATTATACAAATTATATTTAACAATATTATATTATAATGAATCTTGATAAGGAATGAGAAGAGAAGGTCTTCATTAGCAGCGGAACGACCTCGAATGATGATTATAATGAATCCATTAAAAACTTTATTCTTAAACTGCACTATTTTGTAGTGTTACCAAAACTATCGCAGTAAATTTTAAAACAAGTAAAAGCGTTTCAACACCTTCAATATAGAAATCTTTAAAACTATATTTATATAATAAAAAAAACTTGCCAAGGTCTGTTATCTCTACTCCTTACGTAACATCACGAAGTTACAGTAACAGTTTCGTTCAATATAAACTTGTAGGCATTATTTTATATCGAAGGCTTTGTCTTTAAGTGTTCAGTGTTGTCTTAAGCCTTTGGAGATCCGAGAGAATAACATAAATCTAACTTGGCAAAGAAACTTTCAACCTTGGAACTCATAACACAAGTGGTCAATACCGCCCACCGCATTTTACCAAACAAAGAAGGACCACTTTGTTAAACGTTAATTGTAACAAATCACGTTCGAAGATTTGAATAATTATTGGCGATAAATCGTAAAAATAATATTACAAATAAAACTGCTTATTTATCTCGTATTAATAAAATACAATATGTATACAAAAGCCTGTCTATTTTAAATTATTATACAATAAAAATTATATATTTACATAAAAAGTAAATACTGTCTGGGATTTTTAAAATATTCTACCGCGATATTGATATTACGCCGAAGGTCTTTTTCAACAATATAAAATTTAAGCGATTTCACATAGATATTAATGAAAATATGTCTGTATTTATATTAGATAGCGTCTCGGTGGTCGAGTTGGTAAAGCTGCGTTAGGCGCTGGGGCATCAAATATTAAAATGTTGTAACTTATCACGAGGATAATTATCAAATGACGATATGGTGCAAAATTAGATACTAAATGGGTTCAGCGGTTGGCTGACGGAAAATTTCTTTAATTTTACAGGTCTCTAAGCTGCACGTCTTTGGCAAATATGGAACGGGCTTGATATTAATAAGGCTTAGTTAAAAAATGGAGCATATTATAGAGCACATCAATCAAGGTCTTAAAAACCTGCTCCTAGATACTTCTGGCACTCTAAAGGGTGTCTCACGTTAGTTACTCCACGATATACGTATTTCAATTGTAATTGTTAACAAATATAATAAACAAATAAATAAAAAATCATGATTAGAACTTTCAGTAATAAAGTACGTAAATAATTTAGCATAATATTATTCCAGTAATTAAAATTTTATATTATGAATTAGGTTTTCCGTTTGTGATATTACACATTTATTTTCTTATAGGAAATAAAACTCTGATTTGCTGTTTATTTTACTATGTATGTAAGTGATTTTAGTGACCAAATAAATGTATTTTCATTAATATTTAATTGTGTCTCGATATTCATCGGACAACAAAAAGTCACCAAGCTAAATGTGCCTTACACTCGATAACTCCGACAAAAAAAATTGATTTCCTTAATAAGGATAAAATAATGCATTCTGTATGAATATATACAAAATAAGGAGCTAAAATTCTAATATTACACACGTATTCATATACATCAAACTAAATTGCAGTATGGTATTTGGCATTTCCAAATGCACCAGAGTGTATTTTTCTACCTGGAAATGTACACTGAAACAGACTTCTAACAACAGTACGTTTTGGTTTAACTGCATTTCAAAAAATAATTTGAAACGATATAGTGAGACTGACCACCGGAAATGATTTAGTTAACATGTGGTTCGCTGCGTTACACAACAGACGCCGCGACGCCGACCGACGCCGTAAACCCGTGTAACGTCACCGAATGTACCGCACAACGGTTGACTTACTGCAATGTTACAATGTTAACCGATTCAACTCGTATTCGAATGCTCAAATGAACACAATATTTTTCAATTTATGGAATGACACTCATAGCTCAAACTATACTATTAAATATATTCATAATGGTTATACTTAACAGGGAAAGTGATGTATTAACACCAATAGAATACAACTCCGCCTACCTGGAATGATATTCATTTTTTTTCTTACAATGTTAGCGTAGTTGTTAACGTGCGCGTCTAGCAATCCAGGAAATGCGGATTCAATTCCCCATGGAAAAAATCCCCCAAAAAAAGATGGGGAAAAGTCTTTAATAATTTTAATAAAATATTTTTTTTTTTATGTAAACGTATTAATTTCGATATTAATATCATATGTCTAATATGAAATTAAAACACCTTATCCGTAATGGATATTCTATTAATATGAACTAATGTTTGTGATTTCAGTTCATTTTATCTGATACCGAAATCGTTTTATCTGATGACGCTTACATACATCGTATAATCAATAACGTTAGATAATTTTAAACCATTAAAAAAATTATGAAGTTTCGAAATTGACCCTTTATGTTGAGAAAGATTGTATGAAATTATTTCAACTATTTCATGACACGGGACTACATTTGTATTTTAAATGCGGAAGAGAGAGCTTTTTTTTTGATACAATAAAAAATAAATAATAACCAATACAGCATAATATGTAATTTTTCATCTATGTTCATCTGTGAATTGATATATGCAAGGACATAATTTAACTTCAAAGTTAAAACACAAAACATCATATTTAGAATACTTTTTCATAGCGTTCATTTGTTTTTCTACTCTTGTAAGTATTACGTATTATAACATTGTGGTTTGCATCACAATCAATAAAAATATACCTTTGTTTTAAATTGTCTGAATTTGATTTGTATATTGTATGGAGAAATACATAGAAAAAATACATGAAAATAAGGGTAGGGCAGTTAAGCATGACAAACTTCAATGAAGAATAATAGTTGATACTGTAACATTCAGAAATAATACAAAGCTCTAATAGGTAGACGAAATAAAAAAGCTAATTGAAGGTGGTAGCCCAAAATAAATTAAACTAAAACGATTGTATTATCTTAGCACTTGTGATTGATCGATTGTGACTAATATAAGTGCCATACTAACTGTTAATGTGTAGTCATATATCACAGATTGTGATTTATTAATTTTTACTTTTTA
Organism: Rhyacophila evoluta; assembly: GCA_022683975.1. Lineage (NCBI taxonomy): Eukaryota > Metazoa > Arthropoda > Insecta > Trichoptera > Rhyacophilidae > Rhyacophila > Rhyacophila evoluta. The sequence goes on along the minus strand of JAGVSQ010001986.1, from coordinate 15,276 downwards.
TATAGAAATATGTCTAATTATTGGAATGTTTTCATTAAGTCATCTATCTGGACTGTAATTCTGTTACAATTCACGCAAGCAATCGACACTTAGTTGCAATGAATTTGAATTTTACTACACGCCTTTAGTCATTCCGCCTATGGCATTAAGTGTCCAAAGTAAATCAAAATAAACCACCATACAATAGAAGGAGTGCGTTACAAAATGATATGTTACTGGCCGATTCATTTGTGTTACAAATTTGAGATCTTAATTTCGTTATATGTAATTTATTTTTCATTGTTTTTATTGTAACGACGCCTATTTTTGTAATAATTTCAAATACGACATGATTGAGAATGCTATAGATATAATTCGATATTAATAGAACTAAAACAATCATATCTGATTTTCTTTCACATAATAATCGTGATGCCTTACATTAATTTACAGATTGTTATCTAAAATTGACTACCAACGGAATATATAAATTAATCAAAGAGAAAAAAAAACTTTTTGTTATATTTTAGAGTGAAAATATCCGGTGGCCAATCCAATAAGCGCGCAAGCTTCGGAGTCAGAGGTTACAGGTTTAAGTCCTCCAGCTGCATAAAGATTATTTTAAAATAAAATATACAAAATTGAGTGTTTATTGAATTGAAAAGTTGGCTGATAACCAATGAATTTGGGGATTATTTAAATAACCTGGAAATTATCTAATATCTTCAAATATACTTATTTACTAGCAGTAGAGAGGTACAATCTTATTGAAGTCATTATTATTTAATAATTTTACAAACATGGGCTCAATGACAACAGAAGACTGGAAGAAGGGCTGGAATATAATATGATCGGTAGTGGATCATTTAAACATTTTTTGTATGCATATAAGAAGATTTTATCGATAAATACTACCAAGTAACATATTACGTAATGTTGTAACGGATGATTTAAATTCGTTAATGTACAGCTTATTTCAGTAAAAAAGACAGAAATATAGGGGAAAAAACAAAATAAATGTAATAGAGATTGAATACACCGAAATCAAAGCTTTCTGTTGGAAAATATGTGTGTACATTATATTACACGAAACACAAACGAGAAACAGTGAGCATTAAGTCCATTTGGCTTTATAAAAGCTGCTTATGTGAAGTAAGAAGGTGGTGTTTACTTATCTTCTGCTGGAAAAGCTCTGGCTACATTTTACAATGTCCCTGTGTTCATTTTTGTGTTGTAATAGTGCTTAGTTTAGTACGATGTGTGTTTCTACAATTCCCTTGCTCGACCGTTACATAAATGTTACTAAAATATTAAATATACAGCGTATACCAAAATTAGTTCGCATATAAGATACGGTAAAAATATAACTTTTAAGCAAACAATTTATTATAATGTAAATATAAACAAAATTATACTTAATAATAAATAACACGCTACAATAATTTAATTAATATCACGTGAATTAGCGTGTTTTAAATTTGCGTATATTATTGACAAAAATAGAATCTGTGGTAAATTAAAAGAATAAATTTTAGCAATTATTTTGCTTATATTAGGCAGTGGGTTTGAATTCCATTTCTGCAAATATTTTTAACACAGAAATGTCCAATTGGTTGATCAATATATTGACAATCAATTCTAGTTATAAATCTGTTATCAAATTGTAGATATACCATTTTTACAGTAGATATCTTCACACTATTCATATCCATATGATCTACTTTTGGAGTGAGATAGACATGTGTTGGGAAGAATAGTTTTATTATGTATTTATGTAATTCCGCTGGAAACAAGTGCTAGATAGACGCGAGTTGACAGAAAGAAAATGAGCTCGTGGACACTCGATTACCGTACAGATTTTCGAGAGACGGAGGTTTTTTTCGTTCATCACAGAGAGGGCATCACTAAAGTAACCTTCAATATCGAAGAACATATAAATGCAGAAGAATAGTATTTTTGTTTTAATGTTCTCCAATTCTGTGGTTCGATATTAGTTTAATTCGTACAACATTTTATAATAATTATTTTACAATGTATTTCTCATTAAGAGGACTACAGACGTTCAAGTTTGCATGCCCAATCATTTTTGTGTGACCATTATTTTTTTTCCTTAAACCGATCTTCTACTAATTTTAGGTAATCCTACGTGTATTTGATTTAAACTATAACACCGGCCATCTACCGATATAAAATGAAATAACAAATAAAGCATTCATTGATATGGGATGCTCAATTATTATTATTGCTTAAAATTAAAATACACTGTGGGCCTTTATTATGCCGAAATTAAAATAGTGATATATACAATTTCACTATTTAATAAATGTTGGTAATAAAATATTAAACGATATAAAAATAATAGGAAACTTATTCAATCGATAATTAGTAATTGTAAATAATGTTAGAGAGACTCAAGTCTAAGCTGAATTCAAAGTCTTTTTTTTTTACTTCATCTCTGTGAGGTTCGTAAAACGGAAACAATAAAACAATAGTGTTATAATATCGTAAATTCTTTATCATACGGTCGACGATTTTTTTTTTTAATCGTTCATGCATACTTACGCAAGCTTGCATGAGCGTGTATAGTCCCCTTCATAACGAGTCGTGATTCATGAAGATGCACGGTGTGGAAGTATTCTCCCGATCCCGGTGAAATGAAAACGATATTAGCAAAGGCAAAATCTAACATGAATCACATCACACGGAATAAATAAATAAATATATGGTGCGCAGCGCGTCGTGATCAAATATTTGAAAAAAATAACGCTCGGTTTACATTATAAATTCAAATTAAATTTTAACACCACACTATATTATCATAATTTATTATATCCTTTCACTTAATACAGTAATAGGTTGTTAAAAATACAATACTCATTATGATATTTACGTAATCATTTACATTCTGATGACAGCTCTAGTCAATAAATATGCCAGTGAAATATTTATTTCGTTTCTAAATCAGGCAATCAAAAAGTTAACACATTTAAAAGGTACAAATATTGATATGAATTATTTACGAGACAGTACGCTAAAGAGATAACGTTACATAGAAATAATTTAATAAATTATTCACAAAGACAACCGTACACCTATTTGAAGATATGATATAAATCACATCACAAACATTACAGTAACAATAGAGAAACTATGTGTATTTTTTGTTTTATTATAGATTGAAAAAAAAAAATGTTTTAAATTTCTAAAAAAGTTTACGAAGTTGCCTATATTAATATCATATTATATTGAATAACTATCATGGAATCCTCATAAATACTTCGTAAGATATATTTTTTAAGTCTCACGAACACTCGAAAGAGGGCAACATGCCCAGCTTAATCAGGATAATATACTTTTTTTATACCATGTTCGCTCTCAAAGTGGAGCATATGGATCTACACAGGGTGAAAATATCCACTCCGATAGTGGAGTATATAGATCTCCGCAATGTGAAGACGTCTTGATAGATTGTTTTTCACAAGAATCGTTTGTCAGACAATTGCTCAACCCAATGGGCATCCAGTCGTGTATTTTCAGATTATTTTAAAATCCGACAGATGGCGAATCAAGCCCGTACTCTCCCGATTGATAGGCGCTACTACGCTAACCGGGGACGGAAATATATTTTGTTTCTATGAATATTCCGTAAACTAATATTTTTCACAAACACTTAATATTTACGGTAAGAATACTATTCGACTGTATCTATTCATATCTCTTACTGTTTAACGAAAGCAATTTCGCTTCTAGTTAAATAAAGAATAGTGTAACATAATATTTTTAAGAATGATCTATAATTCAGAAAGATATTTAATTTTAGAATATTTTAGAATTATAATACAAACGCTTACTAGACCAAACAGATACTTATTGATTTCGATCTATAAAATGGATAAAACAGGGTCAATGATCTGAGTGCTTGGTCACCTCAGGTGAGACGAGGTTAGGTGACTGGTGACTCTGCGTTTCTTCACACAAAATAATAAATAACATTTAGCACGAGGTGTTGTCGCTATTATACGAGATCGCACCAGTTCTTTGAACACGATTGTATATGGGATTACATTGAATGTGCCACATCATCTGACAATAACTCTACGTAATAGATGTTCAAACAGTTTTCGCACCATTGAATAGCTATGCTAGACATGTGTAGGTTTGAATAATAGGCCGAATGGTGAACCATATCCGCTCGAATTGACACTCTAAATTTACTTTTACAAGAAACACTCATTTAAATATATCATCTGTACTTTGTGACTATTTTATTTAATATCGCAAATAGGCTTTTGGCGTGCTGATAATAAATTACTAAAATGTTTTCAACAAAAAGTCAACTTCATCTGAAATTTTATATGATTTTGTTGCCATATTTTGTCAATAAGTTTTATATATATACTTTTACTGTAAGTTAGTAAGCAAGCCCTTATTGTTTACCATGTCACTTAGTAGTGTATATAGATAGATCTTCACAGTGTGAAGAAAAAGAGTTGTTTGGCAGCCAAATGCTCAACCTATTCGGCATCTAATTTTGAATCTATGGTTTTTTATAAAACTTAATGATTGAAGCAATTGTCTGACAACCAATTCTTTCGAAAAGAGTCTATCAAATAAGCCTTCAAATATTCCGCATTTAGAGTGTGCACCTTAATGTTTTTGAAATTCATATGCTCCGCTTTATTTTTGGTTTATAAATCTTGATAAATACTTATATTCTTAGTGACTTATATGTAAAAATGAAATATCAAACAAAATTAAACAGATTTGTAAAAAAAACTGGAGACAGTGTCTTGATTCATCGCAACAGATTTAAGTGAGTGGGACAAAAATGTTAATATTGGAACCCATTCAAAAGTTTGTATGTGTATACGACAGTCAGACTGGAGAACTTGAATACTGTTTTAACATAAAATGCGAAATGACTTTTAGATGACGTCATAAATTTTTTATGTGTTTTAGGAGCTGAATAATGGCTTTTATGGACTTTATTTCAAATGAGATAAGATAATTATTCAAAGATCGATTCGTGAGAAAATCAGGATTTCGGAAAAAATCGACGGCAAATTTGTATGTAAAACTAATACAGCGTAATTTATTGCGAGGATTATTGAAGATAGTGGACAACAAGAGACTTGTTCACACATTTTACGACACAATTATATCGCTTAATTATCAATACCAATGTGACATATTGCTTTTCGGTTAAAATACTAAGCGGAGTTGATTTGAAGTTATTTTGTATGAAATGAGTCCGCAGCTACGGTGTAATACAATTTTAAAATTAACCGCAAATGCATTCTGTGTGTACATTGAGTCGTATGCTACAATAATTGAATTCCACTTTATATACATTGTCAAATAATAACTAACTAGAATCTATAGAATACAAAAAATCCGAAGTAAGGTTATTTATTCTAAAGAGCTTACCGGTAATAAATACATCGAGTATATTCATGGAACTTTGTCCTTTACAATTTTTTGGGTGTGGTAAAAATGTGATCTTTATCTAAAGAGCGTATAAGTATCTATAAAGCGCTCCCTGGAGCGTATATCAAAAGTATATAAAGCAATTGAAAAGACACACTATGATATTACAGATATATATTTCAAAAAAAGGAAAAGGTTACATTCAACTTTCTACTGACAGATGTATTGTAGATATATAAAAAAAATATTTTCAGTACAGCTAATCAATATTTTAATACTGACATGAACTTTTTATTTTAATATTTTTCTGAAAATACATCCATAATACTTCTGTATTTCGAACAAGTCAGTAGTGGGTGATCTTCATCCACTTAGTAAGCATTGTATTGACGTATTGCGGTTTGAAAATAATATCTGATTCCATTCCTTGTGGATCCAATTATTTTGTACCTATATATATATATTTATATAAATATTATTTCTAACTTTTCATTTATATAAAAAACATATTATTTACCGAAGGAAATTTAAAATGTCTACATGTACATACATATCTCTTTAGAGAATTAATCATTTTGCAACGTCTTTAGTGATCTGAATTGCGATATTTACGCATGAAAAAAGAAAATAAACAAACTATAATTGAATAATGTAAAAATACAAAAAATATGAAGAAAAATTGCTCAATATGGACAATCAGATAATAAAAACATTTTAGCTAATAATTTTAAAAGAATAACATCACGTTTCCTTTAGCAAATATGTTTTTTTGGCAGAAGTAAACCTTCGGATTCCAAATAATCGCTAAGTTAAAATAAAAACCGGCGACCGTCACGGCAAACGAACCGTGGAAAACTGAATTACAATCAAAAATTTAAACTAAAATAACTTTGAAGATAATGTTATTAATTTGACAGCGAGTCAAATGACGCAATTTTTTATAGATGGCATCTGAAAAAATACATCCACGGCGATATGGAAATTTTCACTGGGGGATAAACTTTAATTTCCGAGAGGAATAGACTAAAAAATATAAATTTGATTAGTGAATTATTCACACGGGCAATGGACGCAAAGCTCGAATCAAATTCTCTATAATTGAAAACGCCCTGATGAAGCAGTTGTTTTTAAACATTTCGCACATTTTATAAATGTAAAATAATTAGTGTATTTATTACTTAGTAGAAATAAATATATAAAAGTATATGTACAACTTCAATAAATTGTTAAATTATTCAGATAATCATGTTCAAATAAATATATCGATTAGTGATAATTACAGTCGTGTGTAAAAAATATACCATTATTTTTATTTTGTATTTACTTATAAATATAAAAGTATTAATGTCAAAAGCACATCAAACTATACTGAAATAGTATTTTAAATTATATTATACAAATATATTATCCGTTCAAGATATTTACGCATTAACTTCTACATTAATTTTACTGTTATTTTTTGTCACTTTCAAGCAAATTAATATTTTCCCTAGTTAAGCCATAACCAACTATAGTGCAATACGATACAACAAAATTAATGTAACGATATGTATATACCAGTACACCCAAGATACTCCCATTGAGAGGTCGAATAGTATGAGTATAAGTTATTTATAATAAGTTAACGTTATATTATCATCCATTATATTTCTACAGCCATTATAAAAGTTATCAAAATAGAAATGGTGCTTTTTTTAAATGTATATTTTTAAAATTCTTAATTTATTTATTTTTAATTATTACTTAAATCAAGACGAAATATTTTATTTTTATGTATTTAGAAAAGCTTTGTGTATCAACAAATGTTATTGAAGTGAGTCATGAAATAACGTAGGTAAAGTTTAAAGTCGCTGCTCGAGGATATTACTTGCAATATTGCAATCCAATATTTGCTGCTATTTGATTGGAATCGGAGCTAAGCGTAATTCGACTGGACCAGAGGGAAATATCAGGGGTCCAAAAGTAATATTTAAGATTAAACAAATACTATGCAATTTTGTCAGAATTTAGAACATTCCACCACATGACAATCTTTAATATAAAATTATACGCATATACTAATAGTGATTTATTATTTAATATTATAATAATACTATGTATACTGTTTTCCTGTGGTGACCGGATGCTAATATAATGTTTTGTAATATGTAAGATTTTTATCGTAGTCGCCTTGTATAACAAATTATACGTATAATATTAAAATGTCACTAATATTTAATATCAACGATTTGCGTTAAATCTTGCGTATTTGCCGATATTATGAATGGCTTGAATCAAGAGTTCTCGGCAGATTTGTGATTGTGAGCAAATTTATAGTCAAGACTGAGGGAATATACGTATCGTATGACGCAGTGATTTACATAACAGTGGGACTAGTCTGAAATTGAAACTTGAAATAAGTCATAGGTTAAGTTAAATGTATAATATTTGAAAGTTATAGATAATTGACAAAAACGCAAGAAGTTAACGAAATTAACGTCCGTAATAAATAGGTCTAGATTTTGTTAAAATAGCCAATAAATTTATTATTTATTTCGTTCAATAGATTTTTGAAAAGTTGATTTAAGAATATTTACGACATTTATCGAAATGAATAACGAATAAATGAAGATTATTCTAAATCATTTTTTATAAAATACTATCATTCTTTATCATTTAGTATAAATATTATTAGCTCGATGTTTGCGACAAACACTAAATACTAAATAGCTCTACATGTTTGGAAACGTCTTTATAGATCCTCACGTTAATAATTGAAATGTCAGTAGACCGTTTGCATGCTATCTATTGTGTTTGATTATAATGTCTCCCCTAATACAAAAGCTTTAATTAATAAAATTTTCAGTGATCCTTTAAGTATTTAAGAAAACAATCAACTATGATCTAAAAATCTATGGAAAAGCTCATGAATAATTTGACGCTGATGTGAGTATTTAATCCCTTAATTGCGAATGGTAAACAGCTCTGCATGGTTACTTTCGGATTGAAATAAAATCGCTACAGGATTAAGTAAAGATTTATTTTTATATCATCAAATCCAAAAAAATGTAATAGGTAGAAAAAAGTTCTAATAAATTACTAGCAAAAATGTACCTCCACAGATTAGCAGAAATGATGAGTCACCTTTCAACTAATTTAGACAATCACGTGTTTTAGATACTTTTCACTGAGTTATAACACTGTCATAAGTTTTATTAGCTTCCTTACTAAACCTGACCACTTCCATGAAGAAAACCGCAACCTTTGAAAAGTTTTAAACTAGCTTTTGTGCATATTCATAAGACAAACTATGAACATGTCACATTTAGGATGTAACAAGCGTTGCAACGGTCGTATTCAGGAAGGAGTTCCACAGTGGCCATATTTTCAAAGCATCTTAATTCGCTGTCATTATGCAACGTCACAGTAGAAAACGTAAGAAGAAAGTTTTCGCCACTTTGCTGAGTTGTTAAGTAAACAGTCACCAGAAGAAGCTTTCGCTTACAGTACGGGATGTTTCAGATATGGTATCACCTTTATTAACAAAAATTCACATTTAATGCAATGTTATAATTATAAAAAAATAAAAAAATCAACTACTTTAGGCACTTATTTTCATAATAAAGATGTTATTTTATTGATTAATAATTTAAAAAATAAAATACATTTACTGTAATTCATTGATAGATGATAAACTTACAAAATAAATCATATGGTACTATTTCTCATAATAACATTAAAACATATTTTTATAAAAAATGATTTGGATTTGATTATTCGAATGTTAACACACCTTTTGTTATGCGAATATTTTCAAAATATTTGGAATGGTGAAGCAAGTTTATTTATTTAATAAAGCAAGATATGTGTTTTTTTTTTCTCTACACATCATGATATGTTTAACATATGTGAGAATCATACCCCTTATCAATTATAGTTCATATTTACTAGTGTATTATTTTTAAATATTTTAGAATATGGTACAATATGTAAAACCACATTATAAAAATTTCAAATATTCATCATTTTAATTTTTTTATGAAACATACATTTAATGCGACTGGCTTTGTAATTCTCCGTTTTCAAAAATCTAGTGTCACCCTGTATGTGGTTTTTAAGTAGTGAATACAAGTCAGCAAAAGCACTAACGTGAAAATTTCTATTCAGAAAGGTTTCTGAAGGGCAGCACCTAGAAAGGCTTTAACATTAAGCGGAAGTTATTTGACCTGTAATATATTGTGATATTAAATTATAATATTAGCACGTCGTGCTTTATAATACTTATTAATTCTTCACTTCTGATATTTAAAAGAAAATCTATTATCAACAAATTGTATTTTACATACGACAATTTAAAATAATGTGTCTTTAAAAAAAACACTATTGTATTTGCGTCTAACTCTAATCGATCGACTTAAATTACTTACAGATTTGCGAAATATTGATTTTAACTTTTAAGAAATTTTATACTTTATAATTATACTTCATTGCCAAAAACAATTTTTAACTAGACTCCAATAATCTAAATAATGCTAACTTAAATACTTAATAAATTTAAATCCTTGCAATTTTATTAAAACAAATGCTTTTTCAAACTAACGTTTTTTTAAATTATAATTGTATTTGCTACAAAATACGACAGCCACTGATTATTTGGTTTTTTATTTTCATTTGTAATTTAAAACTTTACTATTCATATAACGTTAAACTTATTTTATAAATAAATACTTCAACCAACACTGAAATAAAATGAATCGCTGTTTGAAAGCACCGTTGAATTCTTTACTCTGTTCATATGGTGTTTGTTGGGTAAACACTTTCGTTAAACTTTCATGAGCTTTTCCAGAACTTTACACCATCAGAACTACACACCGAGCTTTAAGACGATTATATGAGATTTTTCTCTTCCTTAGATACCAACCACTAAACGACTGCATCACCGTACTAACAACGTTGTCCAGTCCAATCCCATGTCATCATGTCGAATTTAAAGTAACGAAACTCAATTCATATTTTTCAACTCACGACTAACGCTCTATTGGTAAAATTTGAATACTTATAATATATCACTTTATCACGTTTGAAACATGTTTTCTTATCTCGCCTTAAAATATAATATAATAAACTAAACTATTATGACATTTTTATTAAATTATTGGTTTATAAAGCAGTTTTATGACATATGGAATAACTTCACACACATATTGTAGTCACTTAATTTATTAATATAATTTGTCACGGTTTTGTAAGTGAGAACTATTTATTATACTTTCCAAATGATGTTAAACGAATAATAAATTACGATACAATATATTGCTGTAATATTTTATACAACTATATAAATCCAATATATTTATTAACATAGCGCAAGTTTATGAAATAAAATACTTTTACTTTAAGCTCTAAAACTAATTATAAAAAATCAGCACAGATATTAGATCATGTATTTCACTAATAAATCGCTTACTTAAGTTGTATTATAATCTAATATAATAATAATATAATAAATACATTTAAATCAGATGTCAGAACACTCGAAATATATTAGATGGAGAAGGTATTCCATTAGAATTTTGTATAATCTATTATGATTGAATGTAGAAAATTTTACAACTAATATAAAATGAATAATGATTTTAACATCAAAATTTATGATCACTTCTGATAAACCCAATTGTAAGTGTTATGCGTAGTGAAAAGTGTATTCATTTTTAATAGTAGTTCCTTTGTAAGTTACAACCAATAACAGAGTATTCAACTTTCACGTTGTTTATACAATATTACAATTAATTAGCATATCTTTCAGCTTCTCTATAGAACTTTACGAATTTTGATTGCATTAATATTTCCATACGAATGGAAGTTTACATATATTTTACGTATGAGATCATAAGGATTTCTAGATATTATTAATATAAAATTTACATCACATTTTGCGATTTATTTCACAAAAATGAAAGTATGTTGTCACTCTTTGTTTACCGTGGCCATATAGAAGCAATGATTACTTGAAATATTATCTTTATGTCCCAAATTTATGTATTTTTGCATGTTAAATTCAGCCATAAAGATAATGGCGGCGACTGATGATTCTTAAATCAGGTGGGACTCTGCGCAAAATATGGTATACGGGGTGATTTTTAATATTTGGAGAGCTTTTTTTATCGTACAACGATATGACAGGAAATCACATTAAGAATTTTATAGCATATATGAACCATATTATGTACTTACATATGGATGAAAAATAATGATGGCAAAAATTTCATATTTTTATTACGTTATGTTATTTTACCGTACATCAAAAAAAAATCATTTTAAAATATCGGTGTCATTTTAAATGAGATCGATGGTAAATAAGTAAACGTGAAAAATGTGTGAAACATATCACTATTTAAGACATATTTAACGCATCGTCAATTTATAGATTAAGGCAATACGTTTATGTCTGAAATATAATATATAGAGTGCTTCAAATATTAAAACTGAAATTGACAAATCATTAGAAACTTTTGTACAAGAAGTTTTTATTTCAATATGTACGTATGTGTAGTGTAAAAATGTATTTAAAAATAATGCGAGTGGGAGAAATAATACAAATAAAATATAAACTACCATAAGATGTAATATGGAATGCTATTTCAATAATTAATATTTTCTACTGATGGTGCTTGATGGAAATTGATTTTAAATTCTAAATGATTTAAAACTGGTAAACTTCCATATGTGAATATTTTACGTATGGAAATTCACCAATTTTAAATAATTTAGAATGCTATTTTGTTTTATATTGTATGATTTTTAATGCTATATTAAACATAACATATATCTCAATTAATTTTCAAAACAAATCCGAAACTTCAATTATGTTATATTGCAGTTCGTTCAAGATGTTTGGGATATTTTGCAATATTGTGTTGGTTTATATCAGTACTACATTAGCACTTTAGTTATTTTTAAGATGATAAAACGTAACAGTACAAAAGCAATTATGTTTTCCAATTATGTGTGTGAGATTGGATTTTTACATCGTTAAAAGCGATTGCATGATGATGTAATGTATCAAAAGCCACGTCCATCGCACGTTGACAATACCGTGGAGTGATGTTTTCAATGATACCTATCGCCTTATAATCACGAGTCAGAAGCACATCTTCGATAACATCGCCTAGAATAGCGATCCGCTTTGTAGAATAACAATGGTTTATCTCGACAATACAACGGAATAAAGCTTCAATTAGCGAGATTGCCAAAAGCGTGGAATAGAATAGAGATGATCAAAATTATTATGGTTCACGAGGTAACTCTACACTTAAAGCATTCAACTTTCATATGGGTAGACAGCGCTTAATTATAAATACCAGGTATCACTATTGTACGAGTATAGTGAGATGGGATAAAAAGCTTTCCGTATACTAATTCATCTAATATACCATGGCAGGGATCATCAAACTTTTTAAGAAACGGACCGGATTGCAATATTCAAAAACACGGGAATGAAAAGGATACTTATTGAAATCTTAAAAGATTCTGATAAGAATTCAACAAGAATATTTTCATTACAAGCTTTATATTTCGAAGATTTATGCCAAATAACAATATAACAACGTAAAAATCTTTGTCGTATATTCACAAACAAACCATAAAATTAAAAAATCCTATATTTGACGTTTATGAAAAAAAGTTAGACGACTAGATCCGGCCTGTAGGTCGTCGTTTGGAGATCGCTGCACTATAACATACATCAAATAGATAGCCAGAATTGTGAATAAGTGGAGCGAAATTCCTGTAAGCTCATTTTATTTAGATGATGAAAATGTATATAAAACTGTAAATAATTCATTTTAAGTCGCTGTATGTAGATCTGGATGTATATATTTAAATACTTGTCTATGACATATTATTAACGAACTGCTTTTCTATAATAATTATAGTAAAAATATTCTTTTTAAATTTTTCAATTAACCGATTCTATAAACATACGACTTGTTTTGATCGTGTTTTTTTATTCGTCACAAATATTTAGTACATATATTATAGGAAAATTTATTTCATAATAACAGTTTTTAAATATATTAGGTGATAAATGTAAAAATAAAAACTTATCACGTGAATTAAAAACATTCATATGATACTCATGTAGTGTTTTAATCATTTAATGAAGCTGTAATAATCATGAAATTTCTAATTAATTTTGATGTGAGTAATGTAAAGAGTAGTAAGACGAGTAAATAAAATTTCATGGTGTCGATAGAGATAATTTTATCAAAGTTAAACATTTTACTAGAAGAAACTACTCGAATGAAAGAAATAGTAACCTATTAAATAATAATATTTCAATAACTCCTAACCACAGATATTATTATTATTTGGAATTATAATATATGGAAAATTTGCACTATAGTTGCCTTTTTGTAAAAGAATAACTTCAATTAAAATTTAAATCATAGAAAAACCATTTTATATTTTAATAAATATTTTTTCCAATGGGCGTTAACCTCAAACCACAAACTGTACTCGGAATGTATAACACACCGGTGAATTTTATACCTGTCTAAATGTGTTATTTCTTAAACGAAACGGTTAAAAGTGTAAAACGTAGTCTCCAAACAGAGTTTAACTGTAGAAAACAATACTGTCTGAAACTATCAAGGATAAATAACGATGAGTAAAAAATATCTTGGTACATCTCATTCATACCAATAACGTAATGTCACCTATAACAATTCAAATAAGATAAATAAATACATAATATTAAAATGTTATAATTTTTTATTAAATAGAGATAGAGATAGTTACTATTCAATTATAACTAAATCTCAGTTATAATCTGCATAAAAATATTTTAAAAAATTACATAAAACCTTTTTTAATGAAACACAAATTGTATTATATTTCCATCAATGAACTGAAATATTATCATTTACACGCTATACGGCCTCAAAATAAATACATTTTTGTTGACATGTATGGTTCAATGTTAAACAATCATCAAGTGTGTGTCGATCATATTACACGACTAACTCTGTTTATATTAGTATAGTATATTATAACCGTTTATAATGATACAACTTTAAATATTATAATTACGCCATACTGTTACATTTTGATACTTTTAATTAAGATAACCACTTTATAAAATATTTATACAAGTTAGCTATTTTAAAACTTTGTATCAAGTTCAATTTAAGTTCACAATACGAATAGAAACGAAGGCGACGTACAAGTTTTTACGATGTGTGCATATATTTTAACTATTTGATGATGGGGGCTTAAAATTTGATAAAGTGATTCTTGCTACTTTTTTAATATCCAGCTCACTAGTCATTATTATGTCGTTATCGTTTTAATATATATACCGACAAATACTTATGATACCCCAAATTAGATAGTTAGACGTAGAATGATTTGATATCAATTACCTACTTCTTTAAAATAGAAAAAAGAGTGTCATAAAGTAGCGTGAGTTTTCTCTTTTCTTTTGTTTTAATTCAAATTATCTTAATAGTAATATAAAACTAGCATAGGGCGGAGTCTCTAAAAAGTATACATATACAGTATTTATTTATGCTGTTTTTTTTACAAATTCAAACCTAAGTGCTTATTACTTCAAAAGTAAACTGTCGATAGATATTCACATGTCTTCATTACTCACTCAACTATTTGAAGGTTTAAAACATGTGCTCAAATCCACATAGTGAGAACGGGAATATTTGTATATATGAGATAAAATATGTTACAATAACTATGTACATAAATAATTAGCTTGTATAGTGAAAATATCCAATATATATGTTGGATATTTTTTACTATAGAATATATATACTCACATCGAGCATTATGCGTGGTCTTATTGATAACTCTGCCGCTCTGGCTAATATTGGTCTGTAT
>JAGVSQ010001985.1:0-26482 GCA_022683975.1 Rhyacophila evoluta | reverse complement strand
GATGGAAATTGATTTTAAATTCTAAATTATTTAAAACTGGTAAACTTCCACATATAGAAGTTTACCAGTTTTAAATAATTTAGAGCCTAAATAATAAGTGTTATTTTGACATATCAAGATTAGTCAAGTCCAAACCTGTCATAACATAGGACCAGGTGAATAAATTTCCGTACTAACGCGAGACGGAATGCCAGTGTGTTAAGTTCAAAATAAACTATTCTTCTGTTTTAAAGATTCTTGGAATATTCAGGAAAACCTTAATTTATTAGTGAGAAGGTTTCAAATCACTAACATATTTATTTGAAAAATTAGCTATTGATGCTGTCAGTCTATTTGTTTTTATATTAGATTAATATTAAATACATCCATTGAAAATATGACAGAATAATATTTTCTTCGCCTTAATGGTTCAAGCGATAGGTGTTTGGAATAGTATAAACATAGTATATAAAGTTGTGTAGGAGTATGTATGTTTAGGATTGAACTACTTCTGTTAAATTAAAGTAAAGTGTATATGAGTACAATAATCCTATATTTTCAAGACTATTTATATCTGTAACTTTATATTTATGTTTTTTTTTATATTTGTCTTTCTTTATGTAGCTTGTAAAACTATACTAAATACAACATTAAATATTGTTTTATTTAACAGGCTTCACTGGAACCCAATGCGAAGTTGATATTGATGAATGTGCAAGCAGTCCGTGCCTTAATGGAGGAATCTGCAATGACCATATTAACCTCTTCAAATGTACTTGTGCCATAGGGTAAGTTATACTTTTTACGATTAATAGTTCTATTATATTTACTGGAATTCAAAAAACTTTATTATAATTGGACCTCGGTTAACACGGTCATATGGTTCCAGAAAATGTGTAGTACAAATCCGTGTTATACCAGGTTTGAAGTTTATACAAAATTAGGCTATGCATTCTAAAAAAATACCGAGGTTCAAATAAATCACTTACCCAATAAATCATATAAAAAAAATATATGTTTACGTATCCATTTAAAATACTTGGATAATATAGTTCACTCATCACGACTGTCATTTACGATTCTATTTATTCGACTTCTTTTCAAGATGGGTTGTTGATGGGACATTTTAAAACTGCGTAATAAGCGATTGTCTGCTTTTAACATGTAAATCTTTATGCTTTTCATAATAAGGAGCCAAACACTTTTGTAGTCCCCTTTGAATTCTAAACTTCTTTACATTATATGATCATTTTCCAAAACTTCATTTATTGTTTTCAATGTGAAACATATAGCTGCTTCGCTGCAACTGCTTTCTGAGTATCATGGTAGGTTCATCTAACAATTAGACTAGTTTTTATTCGTCAAATGAACAGTTCTTCAATATTCCTTCGATATTTTGAATATCCAGGTCATCAAATCTTTCTTCAACAATAACACGATAAACGTTAATTTAATCGTCTTTTCATATTCGTCTTCTATTGGTGGTATAACATTTTCTTCAGTGACTATATCTGGTCACCTTTTTTACCAGCAAATATTTAAAATGGATTTTTTTATTTCTTTGACTATGAATTCAGTTGAATATGACAAATGGAATATTTTTATGATGGTATGATCTAGATGATACTAGTATGATGCGTCCAAATCAGATATGTTGATTAATTTTTGAGTGATTGTAGAAATAAGGTGTTATATAAAGTCCGGGTCTATTAATATTTGATATATTTATATTTTCAGATTTACTGGTTTTCGATGTCAAGTGAACATTGACGACTGTGTTTCAAACCCATGCAGAAATAAAGGAATATGTCATGATTCCATCGCAGGCTACACTTGTGAATGTCCTCTAGGATATACAGGTTCATAATAACATTTATTAATTTCATAACTTTTAAATAAACTAAACTGAAAATGATAATTTGGAGAAAACATGAGGTAAGTAAAAACTCCAAAAAGCACATACATTCTTGTTAGTTTTTGATTATCAACATGTTCCATATTTTCTGTTCTCACACGTATCAAAAGATAATTAGCTATTAATCTTGGAACAAAAAGTGAATTTTGTAACATATTTGCGACAAACACTGTACTGTCTTTCCTCGAAAATACGACATACTCGGAAAATAAAACCTGAAAAATACGATATGCGTTCTCTCTAAGAAGATCTACAACCAGCTAGAGGATGCTGAAGTGATTAAACGACTACATGAATTCAAGTTCTGTGTTAATAACGTCGACATTTCTACATACCAACTCTACAATATGGACGATCAGATTTTTTCCCCACAACCCACAAGTCCTATCCCGTAAATAAGCCAAGTGCATTTTCTGGACGAAAAATTAATATAAGACCGTGCTTAAGTTGGAATCATGGAATAATTTGTAAGTTCATATTAAATATATTTATAGCTTTTTTACTATACACATTGTAATAAATTTACATTTGTTTTTGCAGGTCCATCATGTGAGACGAACATCAATGACTGTCAATCGTCTCCATGTCAACGAGGAGAATGCATAGATGGCCAGAACAGCTTCACATGCAGTTGTTATGCAGGATATACTGGCTACTTGTGTCAGACACAGATTAATGAATGTGAATCGAATCCTTGCCAATTTGGAGGTTAGATAAAAAATATTTTCCCTTTTTCATTTTTTATCTATCCTAAAGCTAATGATATTTTAACGATATTCGGGAATTATGTTTAAGCTCTTTTTGTTTTTGAGTGATTTGAAAAAAAGTTGAATATTGTTACATAATAAAATTGTTAATCTACTCATGATATAATGATGTTGCACATTTTTATATAGCCTTCCTCCAAATAAGAACTCTGTGTTGATACAGTATATTGGGTGGTGACTATTTCTAATTTATTAATCATTTACAGGCCACTGTGAGGATCTGATTGATGGGTACCAGTGTCGGTGTAAGCCAGGAACATCTGGACTTAATTGTGAAATCAACGTAAATGAATGCTACTCAAATCCATGCAGGAATGAAGCACGTTGCATTGATGGAATTAATAAGTAAATTTTATTTTGATATTTCAGTTCAATAATAATCTCTATTTGAAAAAAAAATCAGCTTCTACAATAAATTATCATTGACATTATAATTATAGAAAAAGTAATCGAAATATTACATCTCAACACACTCTATCTAGAATATTAATTCATTATAAAAATATTCAACTACAGTGGACATGTCTACTGAACATAAACAAATGGCAATATCTCTCACAAAAGGTTAAAATAAATATTTACAGTTAAAGATGATTTACAATGGTTTTGAATTTTGTATTTTATTGCATATTTATTAACACATTCACATGTTCTCATTTTGTTTATTATCTTTATTTCATGCAGCGACTATAGAGTGTAAGTTAAATTAAATAAAATATGTGTGGTAGTTTTATATCTGTGGTAGATTTTGTTCATCATCTTTGCATTCTTAATGATGAAATCCTTATGTTATCTAAATTGAAATGCATGAACAGATGTTTCAAAGAATTAACAAAATATTGATGGATGTTATGGTAGATATGTATACAGTATGTGAAATTTTGGCAATAAATATCAGATAAAATGTACAATACTAAAAATTAAGATGTTTGTAATGCTTTTGGCAATTTAATATATATTATGTCCAATTCGATTGGTGTCAAAAGGAGTACAGACACAATTCTGCATCTGACTGTATGCCGCGAAAATTGGTATTTCTTGTAAAAATATAGACCGTTTCAATAACTATCAGGAACTTCTGAAGGCATTTTCAAAAAATATTATTACAATATATATCAATCAAAATGAAATCTATTATGAAAAAACCCACATTTGAAAGGGCTTACTCGTTCAATGCTGAGAACATGCCCGGCGTGTCTATATGAGCATCTACTTCATGTTAAGAATATGCGCGGCATGTCCATGCCTATATATTGTCATTATCTTAAAATTAATAACGTAGCACTGTTTATAGTGTATGTATTATATATTACATCACCGTATGATATCCGTTCATTACTTTGGAAGATTTCGTCACATGTAATATCTTTGAAATAAAGCAAAATTTCAATTATTTTTCATCGATTTGTATTATCAAAATATATTGAGCAACGATTGGTCGTCCTGGATTTTATATTAGCAGTAGAAGGGTTAAGATACATCTCCATATTGTGGAAAACCGTGCTCTATCTTGGAGTAAACATGGTTATTTCATTTGACATATTATTTAGTACTTTTCAGAAAACACTGATAGTCTATTTACTTTTCATCTAGGTTGTAAAGTATTCTATTAAATTGTCCTAAAATCCTTGAAAATCCTTTGTCAATATGAGAATAAGGTAGATTTTTTATACAAGAAACATTTCCTTCAGTAATAAAAAGAGGGTTAGGATTACCTTTATTATTTGGTAATGAATACTAAAATTTCACCAATAGTCAATTAGACATATTCGGCATAATATATCAAGCAAAGCAGGTTTGTTTTGAAATTTTAAATAATATTTTTATAAAGCTAACAGACAATTTATGCTTTTTTCATTTTAATTTACAGATATACATGCGAATGTGTCGCTGGATTTACCGGACTGCATTGTGAGACAAACATCAACGAATGTCTTTCCAATCCTTGCGCCAATGGTGGAAATTGCATTGATCAAGTTAATGGATTCCGATGTGATTGTCCGAGGGGATATTACGACGCTAGGTGAGAAAATGATCCTTTGCCGTATTTTTATTGTCTTGTCACTAAAATATTGAGTTTGTTTGTTTCTGAAGTTTGTGAAATTACATATTTGAAAAATAATTTATCTTAGTCTTGTTATTTGTGAACTTTTTTCTTAGATTATGTATATGATAAAAGTGGTTGGTTATAATATAAATGTATTGTTTTTTTAGATGCCTTTCCGATGTCGACGAATGTGCTTCGAATCCTTGTGTGAATGGGGGTTCATGTGAAGATGGAGTTAATCAATTTATCTGCCATTGCTTTCCTGGTTATGGAGGTATATTTTATTTACATATTTTATTTTTAATATAAATGTTGATTGTATGTTATAATTTATTGGGTTGTCATAATATGGTTAGTGAATAAGACATCATTATTTTGTTTTGTTTTAGGTAAACGCTGCGAAACGGACATTGATGAGTGTGGCTCAAATCCTTGTCAACATGGAGGCACTTGTCATGACAGGCTAAATGCTTACAAATGCGAATGTGTCCTTGGATTTATTGGTAAAAATTTCTACGATATAGTGGTTGACAAAGAAGCTTACTCCAATATTGTAAATAAATGGTAATCAACCTTTTTTAACTGTCCTGTTTTTTCAGGAACCAACTGCGAGACGAATATAGATGATTGCATTAAGAACCCGTGTCTTCATGGAGGATCCTGTATTGATTTGGTCCATGATTATAAATGTGTTTGTGATCTACCACACACCGGACGAAACTGTGAAGAAACATTAGATCCTTGTACACCAAATAAGTGAGTTATTCGTGACTTTTAATCATATTTATATTCTTTTGTCCTAAATTCATTTCTAAAAGCCATTAAATTTTCTGGATACTTAATCTCCCAGGCTTCAGTTCCAGAGTAATCATTGTAAAAACATGTTAACCTAACTTTTTACTGATGACTTCTGTAATTAATAATACTTTTGTTCAACTTTACAGATGCCGAAATAATGCTCGATGCTCTCCGAGCCAATCATATTCAGAATATTCATGTGCATGCGGCGGGGGATACACAGGTAGATTGTGTGAAAAAGATGTTGATGAATGTGCAGCTGGTGCGCCTTGCCGCAATGGAGCTACTTGTGCCAACACCCCTGGCGGTTATCATTGTGTCTGTGCAAAGGGTTATGAAGGGCGGGATTGTGCCATCAATACCGATGACTGTGCTACATGTGAGTACACTATATCACTGAACATCAGGTTTAAATTGAAGTTTCACTTTGGTACTCCCAAATACTCGTTTCTAAATGACTAAGAAGTATGGTCTAAATTTCCTTGTTTTTAAACTCGCATTGTAGATAATGTTTATAAAACTAATACTGTCCTCAAAATGTTTTCCAGATCCTTGTCAAAATGGCGGAACTTGCTTGGACGGAATAGGAGACTATACTTGCCTTTGTGTAGATGGCTTTGGTGGAAAGCACTGTGAACTCGATGTCGATGAGTGTCTGTCCATGCCCTGCCACAATCATGCTACTTGCAATCAGGTAAATTAATAAATTTTCTCATATTTGTCAGTTGCAATTTGTTGCATGTTTCAATTTCTTCCTCTGATAATTCAGTGTAATGTAGAAGTTTGGATGATAAACTAATTACTGCTTACATTTGTGAATTTTATTTTTAAATTCTTTTTAAAATTCATCTCTTTGGTTTCAATTAATAATATTAAACAATTTTTCCTTTTACAGTACGTCAATTCTTACACTTGTACATGTCCGCTTGGTTTCTCCGGCATCACTTGTCAAACAAATGATGAAGATTGTACAGAGTCCAGCTGCATGAATGGCGGGACTTGCATCGATGGAATAAATTCATATAATTGCTCCTGTTTAGCAGGGTAAGTCTTTTTATAAGCTTTTATTTAGGATTGTTTTGGCCGTTGCATATTACTGTTATTCTCATGCTAAAATAGTGTTTGTATATCGTCTTTATTCTTGCCACCGTCATCATCTACACTTTATCTTATGGCTGGATATGTCATATACCGTTCCTTGTCCCTTGTCTCTTTGTATAGGTTTCTATCTAGATTGATTATCTGGATTTAGATTGCTTGAGTATTTGTGAGAAATATCTCTTAGTATCTATATATATTTTTTATTATTTTCTGATAGCAAATGATTATTATATTGACAAAACACATCTTTGAATTATGGAGAACAGTATTAATCTAAAAGGTGACATGACATTTTGAAGCAATTTGATATTTATAATTTTATAAAGTCAGGATTCATTACATACAATAAAGTATTTCTATATTTATTACAAGGAATGATCTTAATAATTGAGTTATAAAAAATAATCAGATGTTTATAAATATGCCTTTCAATATGTCTTGAATCGGTGTAATAATTATATTAAACATTAAACTTATATGTTTTTATTGGATATTAATGTGACTTGATATTTTAGGTACACTGGATCAAATTGTCAATACAAAATTAACGAATGTGACAGTGCACCATGTCTGAATGGTGCAACTTGTCATGATCATGGCAAATACTACACTTGTCACTGTCCTTATGGCTACACTGGAAAACATTGCGATGCCTATGTGGATTGGTAAGGATACTTCATTTGGTACTTAGGCCTAGTTGCGTTTCAATTTCTGATTACCTGTTATTCAAAATATAATATCTAATATTTTTTTGATTATTTATAAACTATTCATTTAAGTGAAATGTTGATTTTGACAATCTTGGATAACATACATAAAATATTATATATTTGGACATCTATTTGCTTTAAAAAGTTTATTAATTTTGATGCGGAATATTAAGAATTAGTTTTCAAGTTAGTGTATTATTTCAGGTGTGAAGGCAGTCCCTGTGAAAATGGTGGGTCCTGCATTCAATCTGGACATCTTTACCATTGTACTTGTGCTCCTGGATGGTCGGGAAAGCTATGTGATGTGGAGATGGTTTCATGTAATGATGCTTCTATTCGGAAAGGTAAGTTTTATTGAAATCACTCAAGTATATGACTATGAGTTCAATGATTTATGAAACTGCTTCATTTATTTATTATTTGTTGTTTTTATATTTTTATCGAGATAATATTGTTTTTTTTACAGGTGTGAAGCCAAAAGAGCTCTGTAACAATGGGACTTGTGAAGACATTGGAAATTCACATAGATGTCACTGTTTAGATGGCTACATGGGATCTTACTGTCGCATTGAAATCAACGAATGCGATTCGGCACCTTGTCAAAATGGAGCCCACTGCAAAGACCTTATAGGATCATACCAATGTCAGTGCTCTAAAGGATTTCAAGGACAGAACTGTGAATTGAACGTTGACGATTGTCGATCCAATCCTTGTCAAAACGGAGGAACCTGCCATGATTTAGTTAACAGCTTTTCTTGTTCCTGTCCACCTGGCACTCTGGGAATTATCTGCGAGATAAATGTTGACGATTGCACCCCTGATTCTTGTCATAACAATGGAACATGTGTTGACAAAGTAGGCACATTTGCTTGCAAATGCCCACCCGGATTTGTTGGACCTCGGTGTGAAGGAGATATCAACGAGTGTTTATCTAACCCTTGCTCTAATCCGGGTACTCTAGATTGTGTTCAACTCGTCAATGATTATCATTGCAACTGTAAAATGGGACACATGGGCAGACATTGCGAGACCAAAGCCAATTTGTGTGCCAATTCACCATGTCAAAATGGTGGTGCTTGTTCAGCTGTACAAACTGGAGATCACTGCATCTGCACAGATGGTTTTTATGGTAAAAATTGCGAATTTTCTGGATATGATTGT
This sequence comes from Rhyacophila evoluta, assembly GCA_022683975.1. NCBI lineage: Eukaryota > Metazoa > Arthropoda > Insecta > Trichoptera > Rhyacophilidae > Rhyacophila > Rhyacophila evoluta. The sequence continues at coordinate 18,004 of JAGVSQ010001985.1, read as the reverse complement.
GATTCTGATCCCTGCTTGAATGGAGGTGAGTGTAGAATATCAGATGGTGGGGGTTACACATGTGATTGCCCTCCTGGAGTCACTGGAGCCAATTGCGAAATTGATACATCTAATGCTTGCCATTCTAATCCTTGCAACAGTGATGCTGTCTGTAAAAATAAGCCCGGAGATTATATCTGTTATTGTCCTCCCATGTGGTCAGGAAAGAGTTGTGAAGTGTATGATCCGCAGTTTAGAGGAGGTCTTGGTAGATCCTCTGTTGGCGGATCTAAAGGTGTGTCTGTCGGAAACGGTTATGATGCAGATCTAGTGTACCAACGAGAGCAATGTATTAAACGTGGGTGTCGTGAAAAACAAGGTAATTTGCAATGTGATGAAGAGTGCAATACGTATGCTTGCAACTTTGATGGAAACGACTGTTCTCTTGGGATCAATCCATGGAGAAATTGCACAGCTCCGATAAATTGCTGGGAAGTGTTCATGGATGGAAAGTGTAACCAGGTTTGCAACAATGCCCAATGTCTGTTTGATGGTAGAGACTGTGAAAAATCTCTTCTTCCGTGTAACCCTACTTATGAAGTTTACTGTCAAGCGCATTATGCTAATGGCCATTGTGATTATGGATGCAACAATGCTGAATGTAATTGGGATGGTCTTGACTGCGCTAAAGAGCCTCCAGATTTGGCTGAGGGATCCATTTCTATGACAATTTTGATGGACATGAGAACTTTCAAAGCGAGTCTCATGGCGTTTTTGAGGGACGTAGGCCTGCAATTGAGAACCACAATAAGAGTGAAACAAGATGAACTTGGAAATGACATGATATACCCATGGAAGGGTACCACTGCCACAGGTCTCCAAGATACTGTTTTTGGTCGTAAACACAACATTGTTTTTGCCGAACGTGCTGGTCAATCTGGTGTTATAGCCTATTTCGAAATTGACAACAGAAAATGTACTGAAAACCTTGATGCAGAGTGCTTCTCGTCAGCCAATGAGGCAGCTGAGTTTTTAGCTGCGTCTGCGGCTCGTCATTCTTTGTCACCGGATTTCCCTATTTATCAAGTGCAAGGAGTCGTTGGGCCTTCAGGAGGTGATGGATTCGAGCCTCCCGCCAACCCCACTTACGTGGCTATTGGTGTTACCGTTTTTCTGCTCTTTTCCATCTTTGTCGGGGTGTTGGTTATTTCGCAGAGAAAGAGAGCTGCCGGGATTACTTGGTTCCCTGAAGGATTCCGAAGTGGCGATTCTGGTACAAGGAGACACTCAAGAAGGCGTGGTCCTGATGGACAAGAAATGAGAAATCTTAACAAGAACAACTCCATCGCATGCATGGATGTGGACATTAATGGCGGACATGGAGGACATATCGGTGAGCATTTGTTCATATATTTAATTGAAATAAAATAATATCTATCAAAATATATAGCGTAAATATGAATGAGCAGCAGTTTTTTATTTCTGTATTTGTAGATAATACAGTGAAAACTCCTTAACATGAAAATGCTTATTGTGAAAAATTAGTTAGTATGAATTTATACTGCGGTTCTGAGAAAATCCATGTAATATCAAATATAAATATTTTCTGTTAACCTGAAAAGAAAAATCATTTAACATGAGAAGATTTTGCTCCTTGAACGAACAAAATGTATTGGCAGCCGTTTTCATCACTTAGATGTTTTTACTCTTGTATTTACTAGGCATGCAACAATTAAACTAGAACATATACAAATTATATAATATTTTTACACAGGTCATAGCCAACAATGGTCAGACGAGGAAGATTCAGCTAGCAATGGAGCCCCTCGGGCAAAGAGATCTCGTGGTCCTGGAGACAACATGGGTAATGTTGGAGGGTATGCATCAGATCACACTGCAGTCACGGAGTATGAAGAACCGACTGGTGCCACTGGTTCTTCAAGAGTTTGGACTCAGCAGCATCTAGATGCTGCCGATTTGAGAGTTCCGCCTAGTATGATGACACCACCTGCAAATGTAAGTTTAATGTGTAAAACCTATTATGTACCGATGATTATGCTTTGATTTTAAATTTGTTCATGGCTAAAAATGTCTGTAGGACTACATACAAACTGTTAAAAGCAACCCGGCTCTATTAATTTTTAATTTAAAAAAGAATTTCACTATCTTCAATTAAAATAACGTTTGTTTTATTTCTATCCACAGCACGATGGTTGTATTGATATAGATGCACGCGGACCTTGTGGAATGACTCCGTTGATGGTTGCTGCTATGCATGGAGGAGGAGGGGGGCTAGTTTCGGGAGGTGCATCAGGCCTAGATGCTGGATCATCTGACGCAGAAGATGAACAAACAGCTCAAGCGATCCAGGACCTGGTAGCACAAGGAGCACAACTCAATGCTGTTACCGACAGGACAGGAGAAACCAGTCTTCATCTCGCTGCAAGGTGATTATCTCTCTTATCTAATTATCTCAATATTTTTTTAGTATTACTAATACATATGAGTATGAGTCAGTTTTAAGGTTGTAACAGTGATGTTTATGACTGTTACAATCTTAAATACTTTTTTTCACTTTCATTAATGTTTTTTTTCAATGCTGTTGTATAATAATTGTTTAATCTAACTTGACATGTTTTTTAATCACACAGGTATGCTCGAGCTGATGCAGCAAAGAGACTATTGGATGCAGGGGCCGAGGCCAATTCTCAAGACAACACAGGTAGAACCCCCCTTCATGCTGCAGTGGCTGCAGATGCTGTGGGAGTCTTCCAAATCCTACTCAGAAACAGAGCTACCAATCTTAATGCTAGAATGCATGATGGCACAACGCCGCTCATATTAGCAGCAAGGTTAATAACTATTCTTTTTTGCCATCAGTAACATTAATATCATGGATAATTTGAATGTGTCATATTTGGATTCATTCTGCAGTTCATTAAATTGATATTTTCTCATTTTAGGTTGGCGATCGAAGGAATGGTAGAGGATTTAATAAACGCAGATGCAGATATAAACTCTGCAGACAACAGTGGAAAGACCGCTCTGCATTGGGCTGCCGCAGTCAATAATGTGGAAGCTGTCAACATCCTGTTGGTTCATGGAGCCAATCGAGACGCTCAGGATGACAAGGTATTTATTACTTCTAATTTATTTTGTTGAATATTTAGTATGCTAATGTGACATGGGAAGACTTTACTTAACGAAATATGAAATGGAAAAGATTTCTTTATTAATTATTATTTGAGATGAGTGATTATTTATAATTTATTCTGTACTTTGTTGTCAATGCAGTGTTTCTAGACAAATTATAAAAATAAAACTTCATTGTAAATCATCCATTTTTTATTGTGATATTTTAATAATATTTTTGTTTTCTTAGGATGAGACACCGTTATTCTTAGCTGCCCGAGAAGGCAGTTACAGTGCGTGTCGTGCTTTATTGGATGCGCATGCAAATAGAGAAATCACAGACCACATGGAGCGCTTGCCTCGTGACGTGGCCACTGAGCGAGTCCATGAAGATATTGTGAGGCTGCTCAATGAGCATGCTCCTAGAGCGCCGCCTCATCACCATCACCACGCGCTTGTCGGTGAGTTCACCTTTTATGAGTTCAAAACTGGATTGCTTATTGATATATGGAATGAAATCATAAAATTAAAATGCGATTTATGTTTATTTAATCATGTAATGTAATATAACCTTTCATTCCAGCATCTCCTAATCATCATCAGCTGATAAGTCATCCGACAGTGATCGGGGGTAATGGGGTGACTGGAGGTAAACAGAATAAATCAAAGAAGGGACGAGGTGCCAAGGCGTCCCCAACAAGTCCTCTTGAAGGGATGACTATGCAAGATGCGGCAGCTGCTGTTGCGCAGCATCAGCAAATTAGAAGGTATTTATTTATAGAATTGAAATTTGTAGCTTTTTGCTAACATTTGGATGCAGAGAATATATAAACAAATACAATTATAATAGTCATAATTATTAAAAATTAATTGTTGTATCTACAGAATTTTCTTTTAATTTACTTTAATTATAGTTCTTAGTATATTTTTCATTTTATTCAAATAAGAGTAAACAAAATAAAACTAATTGACAAAGTTATAACGTCAGACGAAATATTATACTGTAATGGAAGTTTTAATAATAGTAGGGCCATGAAACTGCATTGTTATTTGTAATTATTTTTTAGAATGATCTGATGATATGGCATGTGAAGTAGTTTTTTTTTATTTTTGGTTGGAGTTGCAGTTTCTTAGCAAATGAAAGATTTTTCCATTCAGGAAACTGTCGAACAAGGTATTATACTAATTTGATATAATTTGTTTCTAGAAAACCCAGTGTAAAGAAGAATAACAAGAAAGCGGGACAAGAAGTGATTCAAAGTGGAGAATCAATTGGATCAAGCCCTAGCCCGGTGGAGTCACCGATGAACAATATTCCGGTAAGTTTTATTTTATTAATTTCTAATCTCTTTATATGATACTTTTTAATTCTCTGAATGCCTCGATGATAATTATTGATTACTATTTCCCCCATTTTTATCTTTTGCCTGGTTTTTCTGGCTAAATTAATATTTTTAAAATTTTATTCATAGTGTAGTAATAATATTTTAATTATTTTCATTTCAGTATTTCGCGAATCAATTCGAAGCGGCATCGTACTATTCGAATGCCAGAGCTCAGCTGCAAAGCATGGCCCATTTAGATCACTTGAGTTTGATGGGTAATAAGCAGCCACCTAGCTATGAGGATTGCATCAAGGTGAGAAATTTTATAAGCAAATTTTTTAGTTATCTCTTTAACTACATGCATTCTTTCTTGTCACTAATTGGTCTTTCGAATTTCAAAACCTAGTTTTAACTTTAAATGTTGAAAGCGATCAGAAACGTGTTCAAGCGTAGACCATGTTCTACCAACAACAATTTTGACTGTGAAATTTTGAAATGTTAGCAATCTTCGACATAATTTCACACAAGAATTCAATAGTAGTGTATGCATATGAATTTCAAAAATTTGCTAGTTTCTAGGTTTTGAAATCAGACAGCCAAATTATAATCTTATATATTGATAAGATTAAGTCCTGTTGTTTGATAAACAAATGTGATATCTATAATCTCACTTATCTGTAAAAATCTCACAAAATAGTGACATAGTTTGTCTTTAAATGTTTCTTATAAAGTACTATATGTAGAATGTTCCTTAGATTATTTGACATGTATTATTTGTTACTAGATCAAATATTTATTTTTGTGATTTTTAATTTTTCCAGCCTGGTCAATTGCCTGGTTTGAGCTTAGAAGTATACAGTGCAGGAGCGAGAGGTGTTCCACCGACGACACTGTCGCCGCCTTACTCAAACCATTCGCCCACCCATTCCAATCATACTAACTCACCACAAGCGTATATTGGTAAGTTATTTATCTCATCCTTCAATATTTTCCATGAATTCTACATGTGTATGCTGGTGTGTTTATAAAATTCTAGCTTTATTACCTGGCCATGCCTGGGATAGATTCAATCTTTTTTTTTTATTCAAATATATTTTATTTATTCCGTAATTACAAGTTTTATTACATTTGACTTAATAACAGTTGACTGTACATAATATTTTAAAGTCTGTTGTTGATTATGGATCAGAAGAAATACTCATATGCTTTCTGTTTCATACTATAGTTTTGATATATCTAAAGGATATGAATTATTGTGAACGTCAACTTTATCTCTCTTTTGTTTTAAATTGCATGGTATGGGTTTTTGAATAATATTTTGTTTGTTTAGGATCTCCTTCTCCAGGCAAGTCTCGACCTTCAATCCCGACAAGTCCGGCTCATATGGCTGCACTGAGGGGAGCTGCGCAGCAGAGACTGCCCCCTGCACCTCCACCGCCTCCTCACAATAGCCAGCAGCCTTACCATACACACACGCACTCACACTCGCAAACACATCTCGCTGCAGCTAATACACCGGGAGGTTTGTTTTACTCATTTAAATTTTTCTTCAATTCTTTTTCTAAAGGTAAATATAGTGCACATATACGTTATACATAAAATTCTGATAATCCTTGGTGGAAAGTCATATGAAAACAATACAGTGCTTTATAATCCACAAATGTTTAAATACCAACATTAGTTTTGTAGCTAAAGTGATTTTCAACTGATAACCAAATGTTCACTCTAGTCATGTTTATGTAATACTAATAAGTAATTAAAATAGAAAGTAAACTAAAGTTAATAAATGTATGATGAATTAAAAAACAAATTTGTTATTGTAGGTTTGTATGGAGTATGGTCGTCTGACACGTATCCGACACCATCACCCGAATCCCCAGGCCACTGGTCGTCACCCAGCCCTCAAACTCCACTCACGCAGAGCCCACATTCGGATTGGTCGGAACTCGCCCTCACTCTCTCGCCCACTGACCTCAGACAGACGGATAAAGGACCCACAGAGGCCATATACATTTGACAAGGAGACTCACACGTATCACACATATTAAGTTGACAATGCGAGAATGGCTTTGTTCCGGGTCTATGTCGTAGTCTATAATATACACTAATATATTTCCATGAAATGAGGTTTGAAATCATTGAAAAATCACCTATAAAATCAATGAATCTTTTAAATATATTTCAGCAATCATATGAATTTTGACTACCATTTTTTAATTTTCAAAGTTTAATATATATTTCTTTGTTATATATAGGTTTGCGTAAAATCTAAATAAACATAGGATCAATCATGTTTGAAATTTTGTGGTGAATTTTCAACAAAGACATGCAAATAAATTGATTTATTTATAGACCGAAAAATACGTACTTTTGCAAGCTATTTGGTTGCGATGATAGGATTTAGTGGACTTGTTGGACCCTAGTGTTGAAGATCAATGAGAACAAAGCATTTGTCATTGAAATGTGTTTTTGATAATGAGCCAATGTCTTTGCTCATTTGTTTTAATCTCCCATTATGTTTTGATTTTGTGGACAATGAGTTGATTAATTACGCACACTTATTTTAAAAACAAACATGTGTTCACTTTGACTACAGTGTGGTGGTTTTACTATGCATTTAACTGTGTCATGATTTTATAAATAGCAATAATTTAGAGCACTTGGTTGTAATGCACTCGTAATCTGAAGAAAGACTCATTTTTAATGTGGACATTTTTGAATCAATTTGTGATTGATTTTAGGCCAAGAATTTTATTGATTAATAACAAAATGTATTAAAATGCCATGACTTTTTATAGTTTCTTTTACAAATTTTTGACATTCGTAGGAGTGATCTGACAAGTGTGATAATGTTAGAAATCTTGTAGCAGTAAATAATAAATGAACAATTCGATAAGTTAGATTGATATTTTAAATATATTTTTTTTCTCTATCATGCACACTTTTTTCTCAATGTATTTTTGAAAATGCATGCCAATAGTTTTACAATATAACTCAAAATATCTCGTGATGGAGGATGTAAAAAACCACAGCCATCTAACATGTAGTATAAATATTTAAATGTTGCCTTTTCACAAATAAAATTTTGATTTATGCATTATACGATATTGTTAGTTCGACAAAATTTAAGTATTATTTGAATAGATTGTAAAAAAATCATGAATGCATATCAACTCATAAAATGGGGGATGAAATAGTTAAAAATATATTTTTGGAAGACTGTACAGCTAATGATTCGAATGACATGCATTTGGCAATTATTATTATGGAAAATATACAACTTAGAGTGTAACTGAACTTTTTAAACTGACGTTACACTGACATTAAGTGATATTTAAAATACATTTATATATTTTATGATAATTCTTAGTTTATATTGTCACATGGTCTCAGTTTTTTTCTGTAAAATATTTTCCTATAATGTTAATTTTAAGTTGTCGTAAAGACTACATTTATTATTTTTCATTAATTACTTACATTCTTCAGTGTAAATGTTGACAGATCTTTATATTTTGTGTGTATGCGGTTATGTTTTAATTTGTTGTGAATTAAAAGAAAATGTATTTAAATGATCACTAGTACATTATCTTCAAATTAAATCAGCTTATTAAACATAATATTTTCAAATTACATCGGCAGACTATGATAGTTATCAATTATTATTTTTTAGTGTTTTTATTCTGAATGACATATTTTACTTTTAAACTAAATAATGTCATAGAAAAAGACATTTACGTGCTTCCTGTTAATAAGGTAATAAGTAATAGCAAATAAAATAATGAATATTCCATATGGATGGATTTATAATATGCATACAAAGAATGTCATTGTGGACTGAATATGGATTCGAAGGTGTGTTTTGGTATATATAATATATATATAAAAAAATGCTCAACACATGTATACTTTAAATGTACAGTTTAATTGTATTGTATTGTAAAAGTCGATAGTGATTCTTCCTTTACTTATTCCTTTTTAATTAAAATTTATTCTGTGAAACATTTCCCTGCAAAAGATTTTTTTTACTAGGACAACAAATGTTACTTTTTTCAATTAGAGTTGTATAACGTTTTTAGATAAACAATCATACAAATATTTATTATTTGTAGTAAAAAATTCTCTTTCTTTGGAGCGTTGGTTAATCTTACCTCATTTTTTAAATTATATTAATTCAAATTATTTAATAATAATTTTAATGTAAAACAAAATAAGGAATGATACGTAATAGTGACATATATATCCTGCATTTTAGATGATATTCTTTTTATGTATATTATCAATTCATCTATGTTTTTTTGACATATTTTTAAGCCTAGACTTTAATGTTTTTTATAATATAGCTTTTAATCGAGCTGTATCATGGCGACCATAGATTTTGTGCCTTTTTTAGTATGGTGAAAACTGTCTAGGTACTCACCATAGACTGTGTAAATAAAATATATTTTTTAATTCATCTGAATCTCTATGGATTTTTTTGTTTTTGATATTCTAGTAACATTGACAATGATGTAATCTGTTCGTGACAAAACTCTACAATATACATATTTTTTTTGTCTAATAAAAACAATAAAAAATACATACACGCATGTGTATCCTGGGTTAAAATCGAGTTTTTTTAAAAAGTAGTTCTTTTCACACCGGAGTAGATTTGTAAATTTCTAGGTTTTTTTCTTTTGAAACACTATTATTAAAGTTCAATCAGGTACAGATAATTTAAAATACACTTTTTTTAATAAAAATTCTATGAATATATCATATGATATATAATATTCAAAGGTAATAAAAATTGCCAATATAAAATATCTAATACTATCAGACTCAACTACTCACTTAACTCAGTGTATACATGTAGTCGATCATCTTTTGGTATTCAATTTACTTAATGTTTTAAGCATTTTTTTTATTATATTCCTTACCCTTTGTTCTAATTAATGTTTCGAATAGCTAACATTTGATGTTATTTTATAGTCTATTGTATTTATTTTGCTCATTTTTATATTGAGGTCTTGCTGATTTATACTTAATGCTAAGTTTATTAACTAAATTCTGCATTTTTTTAAAAACGATAGGTCTGTAAAAAAATTTAGTGATCTCGCAAGATCTGAACAATATACAAATACAAATCGACACCGCCTTTGTAAATAATATTGTATGAAATATTTTTCTTGTGATAGTGTATCGGATAGGCTTTTAAAAAAATAATTGTATAATTTAGTTTTAAAATTAATTTTTAAGGACACAATAAAGTGATTTGAAGTTATAATTAAACTTTAAATTACTCCATATCTGTATTTATGCATGAGTTTTGTTTGAATTGCGCATTCCCTTCTGTTGGGTTTGTTAACAGATTTTTACTGAGATGTATAGAAACAATAATAAGTTTATTCCTATTTCAATTAATACTTATTAATTATTTAATTCTAGATGAAGTGAACTATCCGTTTTATAATTAAGTTATATGTAATGATAATATTTGCGGACTTTTTTTTATTATAAATGCAATAATTTAAAAAAATATTTTCTAAAAAGCAGCTTTATGCATTTAAGAACAGCATTATTCGGTTATCTTAAATCTAGTTTTAATTCAACTATAACAATCTTAATCGATTTAAAAGTTTTTTTTACATTGAAATAAAAACTGTTTTTTTATTTTATTATATCGAGTTAACAATTTATTGTGCAGTGTTATTTATAAATAGGTAAATCAAAATAAAGAAGTTTTTAATGTACTATTTTTAATTTTGCGAAATCACAGCAAAATTTATTATTCAATTTATTTCAGTCTAGTAAAATGTGTCATTCTTAATTTATTTTACATGTTGAATAATAGTATTCCGAACCTTGTGGAAATATTTCATATTTAAGAATTTTGTATTTGAAATTGTGTGTAACCTATTTACATTTTATACTGCATGAAAGATTGGACACCGAATCCTCACATCATTATGATTATTTAATTAAAATAATCATTAGGTTCTTTTGTGAAATAAATATGGAAAATTGTATTACTGAGGTCCATATTGATCATAAAAAATGTGTAACAAAATCTGCATTTATTGTAATATTTTAAGGGTACAAATTTTAAAATATTTATTAACATAAAATTTTAATCAGTCTGTTTTTTCAAAGACAATATTAATAATTTCAAGTTGTTCGTTTGGTAAAGTTATTTTATTTATGTGAAAAAAAAATGTTTCGATCAAAAAGAGATAGTTGAACTGATAACTTTAAATTTAATGTTGTATTGAGCAATAAAAAAATGACAATTTTTCACTTTTACCTTGTATTTATTTGTAATTACTATACAAATTCAAATTTATAATGAAATAAATATTGTACTGTACTTTATTATTAATTTAAATGATGTATTGAAGTAAATTTTGCCATGTGTTATCGAACAGGTTTGATGTTAGAAAAATGTTTTATTCTTATTTTCTGAATCATTCGAATCGCTTTTGTAAAATGTGCAGAAACATATTTTTTTTTATGAAATGTATTTTTAATAGTTTTTAACAGGCTATGTTTGAAGTTAATTATTCTTCCATGAAATATTGATTCTTTCAAAATAAAAAATAATATAAAAAACAACTCGAATCAATTTATAAATGCAAATTAAATGTTTGGCAATATTATTTTCTTTATGTGTGAATTCATGATCAAAATATTTTTTTTCCCGATTTAGTTTATAAAAAAAAAATGTAATTTGTCATTTTTTACATGAATCTGTAGGCTAGGCACAATTATTTTATTACAATTAATTTGATTTTAAGTAAAGTAATAATTCCATTCTGTCAGGACTGTAAGATATTTGAAATTTTTTTGAAAAGTAATTTACCTTTTTATTAATTGATTACTTATAGATTATGTTTAGTTATTAGGTCAACAGAATATGAATTTCATTTTGAGATAAGTATTATGGTTATTATTGCGGTTGAAAATCTTTAAAACATTTAAAATCAATATTTGTTTATGTATTTTTATGGATGAGTAAAAATGAAAAATAAAGTACTACTTTTAATTTTAATTTTTGGTTTTAGTTCTTTTTTAATATTTCAGATTGAAATATACTATTCCAAAGAGCTGATTCTACATTCCCCTCCACTATCCATCTCTGTACTTGTTATGCGGGCATTTAGCGTGGCTTAATTAACGTGAAGCGCTCTAAAAAATATGATTAGTTTCCTAAGAGCAGCTTTCCATAACCTTCATTTGTGCGCATGGTTTCTATTATAAGGTCTGTATTAATCGAGCTTTATTAAGATGCTGTAACTGTTTTAAAAGACCGAAATGTTTCGCAGACAGCATTGTACTGGAGAAGCTTATCCATCTCAATCGACATGAGGATATGATAAGCATACTGAAATTTGCCACTTATGTAACAGGTAGTGGTTTCTAAAATATCAAGCTAAGGAGCTTAGTGATTAATGTATGTATGCTCGTCCCATCTTTAGAACCGGTCTTAATCAGGCATATCCCGATGATCTAATATCAAGGAGCAATCTAGCATATACGATGGGAATGTCCTGAGAGTATAAAAACCATTTATCCAAGACTTCTTATCTATCTAATTACTACCAACTCAAATGTGTTGAAGTTAAAAAATAAATACTAAAGAATATTTCATAAAGCAATTATGTGAAAAGATCATCACTATATCATTGCTTTAGATTTTTTTTGTCTAATATCGACGGTTCGTGATTTAACAAACAAATTCAATTCAATTAATTAAATAGTTTATACAATATTATATTTTATTCTTCCACAATACATCTATTATATGGCTTTAAAAAAAAAGCTTTCATGTATTTTTACTTGTATGTTTTTAAAAAAAATCACCCTGTGAACATTTCATGGTTAGTCTACTCGACAAAACCACGTATGACGCCGTAAATTAAAAAAAAAAAAATTGTGTGTTCAACCTGATTGGATGGCCCGTTTTGAACTGATAATACTCTAGAATTCATAACTATCCCTGTTTGTTATGGATTTGTGAGTAGTATAAATATAAATATGTTAAAGATTGGTGTCTTGTCAGTTTGATGAATTAATTTCAAATTAAAATAAACTTTCCAAGATACAAGCCGTAACTACTTTCTACTGTTCGTTGTGGATATAGGTTAGAATGATTAAATCGAAAATGAAAGCCAGATGCTCACAAACTTGGACCTCGAGTCTCAATAATTAGGTTAAATGAACGAGGGACCAGTAGGACTAAAGAATAATGGCGGCTACGATCTGAAAGAGAAAGGTTTGTAATGTGTCTTTGTTTTATAAATTGAAACTTATCGGAGTCCGATTGAAATCAAATGACAGCAACATGTGCTCTGTTGTGTAAAAAAATAAACAAAATTTAAAATTTCTAGTTTTACATATTATGTATTATAAAATTTTGTTTCTCCAGTAGCTGAAAGGCTAGCGTGCGTATTTCGGAGCCGGAGATTATGGGCTCAATTCTCACAGCTGCTGGAATCAAAAAAATAAATAAGGACGCAGAACTGGATAGCCAATGGGTTAAGTAATATACCGACAATAATTCTCGTAAACAAATCTGTTAATGAGTTGACAATGCAGAAATCTTTATTAATTTATATCCCTACTCCATTTCTGGAGTGGTATTTTCGCATTGTTGAGATCTATATGTTCTATTTACGAGTAGACATGATGTACAAAATGTGATCTTGTATTCCCTTACAGACGTGGTTTATGGTTGGAAAGGTGTGCAATTAATCGCAAATGTTTGCTGCATCTTACGATGTAAATATGGTAAATTTTAAAGTCTTGCATGTTTGTTGCAGCTCATAAATCTTGTTTATGTCACCGAATAAATCACAAACTGTGCTTAACTAGCGACGCTATCGTATATCTTGGAAACTGACTGCCTTTATTACACGTGTATACTGCTAAAAATAGTGTGACCACGAATTATTCGTAAATAATTAATTTTGGGGTGATTGATTGTTCTCAACTCTTTAAAATGTAATGCACGCAGAGAAATGGTCATTTTCTAAAACTGGCTATCTGTAATCCATACGTGTTTTTTAATAGTTATTGTAACTAAGTTCATTTTAATATATATATATATATATATATATTTGTATTTATCATGTCCGCTCCGAAGGTAGAACAAATGGATTTACACAATGTGAAGATGTCCACATTGAAAGTGGAATATGTATATGGATCTCCATAATGTGAAGATATGTCTTGACTATTGCAGTCCTGTATTTTTGGTTTTTTTAAAATCCGACAGATACAGTGGTGTAGCTACAAATTCAGCGCCCCGGAGCAAGTAAATTCGTTTTTTAGGCCTCAGACTTCCTCAAAATCTTTACTTTCGTCCATAGTTTATGGTTTCTCGTTTGTCGCAATAACTCAACCCCCTTGATTTGAGCGCCTAGAAAAGCTTGCTCCAACTGCTTCTCGATAGCTACGCTAATGAACAGATGTGCAAATCGAACCAACAATCTCAGATGCGAGTCACGCATTGTATGTACAGAAATTAGCCCTGCTTGCAAGGTCTCGATGAAGACTTACTTCTTCAGCTTAAAGTACCTGTTTTTACATACATCAAATTATTGAAATAAATTTGATTCACCTTCAGATTACAAATTTAATTTGAATAGAGAATGAGTTTGAATCTATCACAGCTATTAAGCTTGAATCTAGAAATCCGGGTAGTAAAACTGGTATATTAACATGACAAGTATTGACGGTTTGTTAATCATGTAAAAATAGCACATCACTTTCGAGTGATTTTAAATATGTTATATTTCTATTGGTCACCATATTGAACTAGGGCCTCGCATAAAGTTTATTGTTATTTATGTAAATAAAGATGATCCAAACTGCCGTCTTAATCCAGTACGCGAAATATTATGTATTTATGCTGAAGTATATTTTGTTTTTTACCGTAAAAAGAACAAAAAAAGAGACACATTTTTTCTTAACAATTGTCTTTTATTTGGTCAGGAAATTTACAATATCAGATGACAATTAGTTTGCTAATAAGAGAAGAAAGTTACGAGTTTCTCCTCTTTTATATAAATGTAGCTACTCAACTTTACATACATGTGTTTTATATACAATATATTATTTTATATATATTATAATAAAGTATTGTGATGACACAACCAATTGGTTTGTAATGTTATACTATTAACAGCTGTATTTCGAATAAAGGTTTCTCAATAAATTAATCCCACAATTTCTACATCACCTTATATTATTATACATCGATGCCATATATTGACATCTGGCGTTTACTTATTATATTTGTTTAATTTTTGTGTTAAAATATCGACTGTAAAAAGGTTCAGACGTAGCCCACACAGAGAAAATTTACAGGAGGCACCAAAAACGTATATTCAATACATTTGGACCAAAGCCAAAATATAATTAAATAAATGCAACCTTGGAGTGAACGAAGACCTAAGCTGGTGTTTTATGTACTCAATTTAAGTGGTGGAAGTCTTTTTTCTTGTTCGAAAATTTTACAGGCTGTCCTTTTTTTAAATCTAAAAGTTAAATTAGTTACTGGTTCGGCAAATGCAGCTTACATCCCTCAGATATGATGTATATTAAATTATATACATTGTGATAATCGAAAAAAGTATTTTGAAAAAAATAGGGTTACTTCGTTTATCTTTCTACCAGGGCTGTGGAGTCGAAATCAGAAAAAATCGACCGACGTTGGATTATTTCTCGGAAGTAATGTTATGTATACCTTACTTACGTATCTAATACTTGTTTTTCCTGTTACGTCTCCAGTCGTCGTTTGGCGGTTGCGCTTAGTTGGAGTTCGTAAATTTTGATCTGACTCCATGGGCCCTGCTTTCTACAGTCGATGTTTATTTAATACAGTGTTTATTTTTATAATGTGCTCTTATTTAACATTCGCAGAATGTGGATACCATTATATGCATAGACTTTATTACTTATGATATTTCCCTGAAAACTAAGGGGTAGCTTATACGAGGCACACATGTACACATTAAAATAATAATGGAATTATATGTTAAATCATTAAAGACTGTCAATTTTGAAACAATTTTTTATACAAATGCAGTAAATAATGAATTCTGTAACACACCAAAAGTATAAATGAATTATTATCACTATTTGAACGTATAATATCCATAACATATAATAAATACATCTATGTCGACTTATTACATGAATATATATTTAAGTATATGATTTCATGTAAATGTTAAATATATTCAATGATAATTATAAAAAAGCTTAAGTACTCTTTATAAATTTTGTAAATTGCTGTATTGTGGTTTCACTTATAATATATGGTTCTAGCTACTTCTAATATTGAGTTTAAATTACGTATTTACAGTGTGATGACGGACATATGATTTGAAATGGACGTGCAATATTCGAAGTACATTTTTATTTCGGAGACATTCATATTAAATTAAATATTTCGATATTTATGTGACTTTAATTATTTATTACTATCATTCCTAGAATGGTGGAAGAGCTGCAATTTTATATTAGCAGTATGATAGGTATTCAAAATTGATCAAATTTATTATTGAATATTATTTTATTTACACAAATTTAGAATATTTAGTATGACAAATTAATGGTATTTCTGATTATTTTCTACATATTTGATTTTATATTTGATTATATTTGATTGTACATTATAGTGCATATAAAGATGTGCTAGAATTTCGCTTTGCATGTAAATTTAACAGCCACCAAACGTGTAATGAGTCGATTGTTTTATATTCAAAATATAGACCTTCTCATTTTGTTCACGTCGATGTTTGATGCCTCGTATAAAAAATTACAAAAAACATCACAAAGAAAAAAACTGAAATTAAAGAAATGAATTTATTATACTATCTGCAAACGGGTACCATGACAACTGCGCACATGACAGTTGCTCACATGACAAATGCTCACATGATAAGTGCTCACATGACAAATGCACACATAGACAATTGCACATATGAAAAATGCTCACATGACATCTGCGCACACATTGAAGTGCTCACACTAACACAGAAATTAATATTAAGACATAGTTTAGGTAGATTTTTATTTAAATAATACAAAATCATTTGTTAGCATTTGTCATATGTGCAATTGTCTATGTGTGCATTTGTCATGTGAGCACTTATCATTTGAGCATTTGTCATGTGCGCAGTTGTCTGGTTACCTGCAAACGTATTGCACAGATGTTTTGAATTTACATTATAGATTTGGTTATCTTTGAGTGTCGTTCCATGTACCTGCCTTTTTCAATATTATAAATGTCAGATTGAAACAATATTTTATTTATTATTTTCACCTTTCTAGGAAGATCCGCTAAGCCCATAAGCACACAGCGTCCCGAGCAACTGCCTATGTTGCCGATACATTAAGCCGGATCTGCATGCCGGAATATATGCATACATTACCACCATATCAATACGTTTCACAAATGTTTACATGAATTATTTTGAACCATTGGATCTATAATATGTTGGATACAAATACACACATGAAAAAAATACTAATATACACATCACAAGATTCAAATATGCGACATAACTGATTCACGGTATAATAAATTAATAAATTCTCTCATTACTTTCTAATGTTATAAATATACATGTTTCAATAGATTTTTAATAAAATGTACATATTTTATCTTCGCTGTCGACATTACTGATAGATTTTTTGTACATGAATTCAATATGTATGGCATGATTGTTTAAAAGCATTGTTACAACATTTACGCCGGTAACTAGTTAAAAAGTTACCCGCGAAATTCCCGCTGGGAACAGTTTTACAACTAATTGCTATCAGCCCGTCCCTTCACCGCTGGACATAGGCTTCCTCAACTTCCGTCCACTCCAATTTATCCGGAACAGCCTGCTGCCTGCATCAATTCACACCAAAAGGTTTCCGGGTAAATTAATTGGCACATGTCCAAATCATTTGATTTTGTCGATCGACTCTTCTCATTTGCGGAGGGATATTTTTTTAGGTGGTATGGAGAGAGCACTGGCTTTTCACTTAGTTCGATATGTCGACGATATGTTTTAAATGTTATTTAATAATATAGTAAAAAAAACACAATTCTCAGATTTATAAAATATGGTTTTGTACTAACTTCATTGGAAAGCAAGTAATCAACACCAATGTCTTCGACTAGTATTTCGACTTTATAATCTATGGATGATCATTTTATTTTGGTATTTAATGTAAAAATTAATAAACTGAGCAAGTTGATTTGTTATAACATTTAATTATTAAATTTAACTGTAATTAGATTTAGACAAGTATAATTAATACAAGAGTGTAATCACTTTCGTCATGCTGATTGCGTGCTTTCGTAAAATTGTGTGTGATTGTAAAACAGCACTATTTATAATGTAGTTATGTTTGTACATTAAATAAATAAGAAATAATAAGTCTCCCCGGTAGCGTAGTTGGTAGCGTGCGTGGCGATCCGGAGAACGTGGGCTCAAATCCCCATCTGCCGGATTTAAAAAATCCGAAAATGCAGGACTGTTGAGTAATTGTCTGACAAACAATTCTCGTGAAAAATAATCTGTCAAGACGTC
>JAGVSQ010001984.1:0-26483 GCA_022683975.1 Rhyacophila evoluta | reverse complement strand
CATCCGTGAAAGTTTAATGCATCAGATTGAGCTTAGGGCGAACGATATCGAGATGTGGATGGGCCGATTTGTCCCTTCATACAACTGTGAAATTTTGAAAGAAACAGCAACTTTTATTAGCTGTGTGCGGATTATAGGCCTTAATGTCTCCTCACTCTACCTACAAAATATTCTATCGGCAGGTACATTCGTTAAAACTCAATGTTTTTGACTCTCTTTACGCGAATGATATCAACATGCAGTAGATTGAGATCGGTAAGCCGTGAGAAGATTAAAGGCAGATTTTTTTTTACATACAACTGTGAAATTTTCCTTATTAAATTTTAAATTGAGAATTTGCGATATCTTCCGGACTTTGCTGGGTGGCAGAAAACTTTACAGACAAATATATTCTTCATGTCTGAGACTGAAGATTCTGACAAATCAATATATTATCTCATTCATCAGTTTCACCGACATGCTTTTCTTTAATTATTTTCTACGTTTATTAGACTTTTCCTTTATTTTAAACCAATGTTTTGTGTTTATTTTCTCTTTTAAGAATGATCAATTTTACATTTTTTGTTTCCCTTTGAATTTTTTTATTCCTTAAAAAAATTAGGATATTAAAGATTTACAATATTTTATATTGCACATCTTTGATCTCAATCAATATATTAAATAACAATAAATTGAATTATATGACTGTTTCTCAAGTCAGTAAGAAGTTTCTTCTGAAATACTTATGTAATCAGGTGTTTTTCTATCAAATTACATCATTTCCGCCTTCCACTTCTTGCAGGAGTCCATTGTGCGCGTACCTTTGGTCGTGTATAATAAACCTCTTAAAGGCTTCTTCTCCTTGACTTTCCCAACCCTTCAGTGAAAATTTACAATAACAATGTATTAATTTATGAAAATATTTTACCCGTTCATCCACACAGCATTGAAATGTTGTTCCAAATCAATTTTCATTCAAACCACTGCTACAAAACTTTTAACAAGGTTTTCATTTTTTTATAAGATCGCTACATTTTTTTCATGATTCCTGTATACAAAAAATACTTCTTCAAAATGTTTTTCTTTGGACGTGGCATGGTGGAAATACTTGGATATTGGAAATTATTAAAATAATGTCCATTCCGAAAGAGAAGCTTTTGTATATATATGACGTGAAAATATCTACACCAAAAAAATTACTAATAATGGATTTCCAAAATGTGAAATTCGGTCCTAATAGTTTTTTACTCGAGTATTGGTTTTCAGCTGTTTATATTTTGAATTTATTGCTCTTTACATAATATTTAAAACAATATATGATTATTTTTGAAAATAGTCAATTCAATCGATCTATGGAAAAACTATTCTTCGGTGTATTCATTAAAAAAAGTAAATACCGCTAATTAAATTTGTCTCCCCGGTTAGCGTAGTTGGTAGCGTGCGCGGCTAGCAATCCGGGGAATGCGGGTACGAATCCCCATCTGTCGGATTTAAAAAAATTGAAAATGCACGACTGACAAACAATTCTTGTGAAAAATAAGTCAATACGTCTTCATAATTCGGATGTCCATATACTCCACTGTTGGAGTGGATATCTTCACACTGTGTAGATCCATATGCTCCAATTTGGGAGCGAAGATGGTATAAAAATAAAAATACATTATAAATATATCTAAAATGAAAACTAGAGTATATGACCAAACGTCTGTTTCTACAACTATAATGTTTCTGAAAAGTATTTTTTATTAGTTACATACTAATGTACATTTAAATTAACTTTGTTTTGTATACCTTGAAAAACTTATCTTTAATTTGTAAGTTATATATTTATTTTAATATAGTTTCTGTAATATAATATTATATTTATGACCCCAAGGGTTAAGCAAAGTTCTGGAAATAGAGAAGTATTAACAGCACAGTGTACAGTCCAGATAAACAAAGACTTGTGAGTCGACACGGAGTGTGAGCTTTCGTATATCTAGAGCAACCTACATACTCTGTGCGATGATTTATTGGAGAGCTTTTTCTTCGAACTACTCCCACTTATGTAGTGTCCACTCGTTTTAGACCTTACACGCGTTACTATTCCACTGTAGAATACCGGAAAACTTTGTTCGATTTAACACTTAATAAGCTCTTTTTTATAACTCTTACATATTTAATTTATAGTATATAAAAAAATTATGCTTTTAAGAATTCCAATACCACACTATGTATCTTTTAAAATAAAATATATTATAATAAGATTTTATTTTCTTTGTTTTGTATTTGATTTGCGATTGCGACAAATATAACATAATCTACTTTTGTCAAATATTATCCATATTATATTATCTTCATAAAATACAATTGAATCAGGTTTATTTTCTCGGATATTCTAGAGTAAGCGGGCACAACATGGTGCTAGATGCCAGATTTACTTAAAGGTAACATTACTTTATTTAAAGGTTTACATCAAAAATAACATGAAAATTTACTTTCAAATATTTCGTTCCTTGTTAATCAGCTTTTTCATTTTAGTATTTCAATATAATATAATTTCTAAATATTTATGATATGTTATTTTTTCTCCGTTTATTTTGTTCTTTCGACTAAGGACAACTAATCTATTTAGTGTATAAATGTATAAACGTTAGTTAGCGTAATTGGTAGCGTACGCGCCTAGCAATCTGGGGAATGCGTGATCGACTCCCCATCTGTCGGATTTTAAAAATCTAAAAGTCGATGCTCATTGAGTTGAGCATTTGTCTGAGAAACGATTCTCGTAAAAAATAATCTGTCAAGATGACTTCGCACTGTGTAGAACCATATGCTCCACTTTGGGAGCGAACATGGTATAAGTTAAAACAAAATATGATAAAAACATTGAATTGTATATGTTAATTTCAATATCCTAGAAATAGAAACAAGTTTGAGTACTTCTGATGAAAACTGATTGAATAAAATCGGTATAACGAGCTTTTTCCAACCCTGTATGGGGTTTGATTGCAGAGCTTTTGGCAAATCCTGAAAAAGTTGTTATTAATTACCAAAACGATTAATAAGCGCAAATGATAAGGAGGACAAGTTTATGTGAGGGGATTTCCGGTTGGATCGTTTCCAGGCGGCGATGTCGCGGGAATTTTTCTTTTCACTTTTTCACTGCCACAGAAAGCTGAGGATAAACTAACTCCGTATCCTTACAAAATATATTCTAGTTTCGGATAATTGAAAATACATTAAACTGTAGGTGTGCATGTATTTTCCACAAGAAAACGTACTTATTTTATACTATTGTAGTATTATAATTTATCATAATTTCAAATTATAAATATGTATTACATTTTCTCAATTACTTATTTTATACATTTTTTTGTATAAATCAATATTTAAATGACTAACTCATAAATTGTATGTAACAAATCAGAGTAGTAAATCTTGTTTAATTGTTTATATCAAAGTAATTCGGAAAAATGTAATATTTACAAGTAATGAGGGTATTTTGTTTAGGTGTATTTAAAATGCAACGATATGCATGAACGATATTATTGAAATACAATATATGGCTTTACTTTGAATTTATTAGTAAACATGAATAAACTAACCGGATCAAAATAAGTCCACACATTGCAAAAATTTACATGCTCTCTTAAATGGATATTATGTAACATGAAATGAATAAATATAATTAATATTTTTTTCTCTCAAGTGGTCGGGAGATTGGCGTCCGTGCCTCGCGTCCGTGGAATTTTGGGTCCGTGGCCCGCGTCCGTCGAATGTTCGTCCAGGCTCGATTACGACGTCTGCTGTATTTTAAAAAATCTGAAAATCCAGGACTTGAAGCCTAATGGGTTGAGTAATTTTTTGACAACCAATTCTTATGAAAAATAGTCTATCAATACATGTTTTCACATTGCAGAGATCCAGAGACTTCGAATGCTGCATTCCTTATGATCATCTGTTAGTCTATGCTAATATCTAGTTTGAACTGAGTGAAAATGATGATGTAATGTGATGTATAATTTTAAATGGGATATATTTTTGAACGTAAATTTATTTATAATATTATTTAAGAGATTTTTTGCTTGTAAAAATAAATTGTATTGAATAAAAAAAAAGGTCTTAAAGATTTTCTATCAGCGTTTGGCCACTAAACGGAAAGCTTTGGCACGCTCCTAAGTGGCGGTGCGCATGATTCGCGAACCGGAAACCACGTGCTCCGCGCGCAGTGTTTATCACTATCTGACCGCGCCGTGAGGCAATTGCAAGCGTGATTCACTGCCTCGCCGAGCGATAGGACCAACAACAGGATGTTACCTCGCGTCCGGCTTTTATCGCGCACACTCTATCTCACTTTAAACGTCCACCTGAGTGCCTGCCACGTTAACCGCAATATTATTTGGCTGTTAAGTTTCGGCTGGAGATTGATTTCCCGGCAAAGAATGGGCTAAGATTTTTAGCATAGTAGGACGACCGTAAATTTTGCCTAATTCATTGGAAAACTATACTTACTCAAATTATTAATATCGACAGCTTAAAGTTCCAAAATTTTCCCAGGAGTAGTTTCCTAATACCTTGATCAGCACGCACTAAAATGTGCGTGACTCCTATTTTAACTATTTATCTCCTGTTAATATCTAGCTTTATTTAGAAGAAACTTTTTCGCTAGCCGTAAGATTTCGCAAGTTTTTTAAAAGCTAGTAAATTATCTTTCGTAGAAATCAAGTCCCAACTTCCGACCGATCCGAATCATGGTCGAACCAACTTGAAAAGCTTTTATTTTTTAACTGACATATGAAGAAACTCCATAAGAATATGATTGGCACCCTGCAGTTTGCCAAATAATCAATTAGTAGATACTATGGCTGGTTAAGAACTGGGAAGTCCAACGGCCTGGGGTCAATTTACATTTGATTTTGGCCTGATATAGTTTATTACTTAAGTTTGCGATTGTTTTTATTTATTTTAAATAATAAAATTGAGATGATAAATTAATTGTAGTATAAATTTTTGTTTTAACATTACAAGGGATACCCCAAAATAGGCTGACATTTTAAATCCTTATACTTACGTGTTTACGACAAAACCAAAGCGGACATTATTGTTTGTTGCCATTAGTAAACGTCAAGGTTATGTTATGGAAAAGTAAAAATTGATCAAACATTGAAATACTGAATATATACTAATAAAAAATTAAGTGAAAAATAAATTTATTTCAACTCGTGTTACTAGCATATCTTATGGCGTTAATTATATTTACAAATTTGACCAAGGGCATTAATAACTTTTTCGCTGTTGTACTATGCTAATCGAATAACCAATCAGTTTGATAGAGGGTATTTTAATGCCATCGCTTTTAAAGCTCACGTGATCACTGATCCTATAAGTTAGAATGTATGTTAATTTTACCAGAATAAATATCCGGGTACAGAGTAAACATGCTTCGACATGCGAACCGGTCATAAATACAACACGTATCGTGATTTCCTTTCCTGGTTTCGTTTCAAGGCAGAATAGGGGTGTGAAACTGTGCTTTGATAAGGTTTTCCCATCATACTTCATACAAATACCATGCTTCTCACAAACAGTTCATAAGATAATATAATATCAACTGTGCAATATTGATTTTATAATTCCATCATATAATACATATTTGTATACACCAGATGTATTTAAAATTTGTAAACATACATTAATTATTACAGCTCTGATTTACCATTTCGGTGGCTTAATCTACAAACTTAAAATAAATCAATTTTGTTGTCATTTTATTCAACTTTCATTTTTGTATCGCACACAATTCACAAAAAAAAATTAAATGCGTAAAATCACCGGCACATGCTGGCCAACTCAATGCAGTAGCCTTCACATTAACCAGTTTCTTTTTCTGCGTCTAAAAATTGTGCACAAATTGAGTTGGTTAGAGATTCAGTCATTGATTTGACACCATAACGCTGTACGTATAACATCAATGTGTGCATTTTTAATCAAGTCAGATAATTTTTATGTATTTTTGTGGCTTTGTGTGAACCAATATTCGTAAAATTGTATTCCAAATTATTTACGATTTATTTTTCATGCTATTTGTTGTTATATCATTGCATCCATAATTCTAAAATACACAGTGACGTAACGAACATAAAAAACTTTTCAAAGCGCAAAGAGTGCTACAAAAATAATCTTACAAGACTTCTTTTCGCGTATATTAAAATATGTTTAATTTTTTCGTGCTAAACCTAATTATCATTTAGATTAAACGACTTATTTTCCAATAATTCAAAGTTTATGAAATACAATAATTTAATTTTAAAAACCAAATTTGTTTTTTTGTGAATAATATTTAAATTATTTTTGTTTTATTGTTGATACGCCTTGCATCGCTTGGAAGTCTGATGTTCGTGATACCTGAATTAACGGGTGTAAAAGCTGATTCAAATGAGCTCTATCTATTTGATTTGCTTAATTTATAAATGGATTTTTACTAATGTGAAGATAGCGATAATCTAAGCTTAGCAGTGTGTAGTTATGGTTACCGGTTATATGTGAAAATAACTTATATGTATTTATCACGCGTGATAGTAAATCTCCGAATGATATTTATTCATAAATTCTCGCCAATTTCTCTGTCTAGTCGTCGTAAATAATATTTAACCTATATTAATATTAATGTATATTATATGTAAATATACTCTGGTCTTTGTACAATGAAAGCAAGCAACACACAATTTTATCAAGAATAATATGAAGATTTTAAAACCATATATCTTTATTTTGCACTTCAAACCTCAATCTAGAGTTATCCAATTAATCAAATTCGTGTAATTTTGTATATTCTAGACATAATTCAGAGAATTTTTGATATTAAATTTAAACTAAAATAGAGGACTTAGATAAGGTGTGTGGTTTATGTATCAAACATTTTATACATTATTAAAATTAAGACTCTTTCCAACCAATTTTAGTTTTTTTACGGCTGCAATTTTCAATTAGATTTTTATATATTTAAAGTAGCTTTTAAATGTCTTTGGAGTAGTTTACAGGTGCGCACCTTTTAGTGTCGGACGTTATCTTTACCGAAGCTCATAGAACTTCTTCTACCAACGCGTTGCAGGTTCTTGCTGGAGTGTACCCTGTAGTTCTGCATATAAAAGTCCGCGGTGGTATAACCGTACAGCTCAGTGGATGAGAAATAGTGGTTGCTGATACTACGGTATGTATGTACCACTGGGGTTAGACTCGATGAACAGTTGTGCTTGTAGAGCTGAAGTCTCAACTTTAACATACTACGCTGCGATAAATATTTGGTAAAAACGGTGGAGCCTCCAGTAAGAGCATACAAACGCATTTCGTTTTTTCAAGCCTAATATGCCACATGGAGACGGCCAAATCGACTCCCGGTCATTGAATTTCCCAGTTCTTAGCCGGTCATGGTGGTTTTGCTTCCGAACTCTGTCAGCTTGGTCTTATAGAATCTCCGTATATGCCTATATAGCGAACTCAATTGAATAAATGAACAAATTTCTCCATATGTCAGTTAAAAGGAAAGAGCTTTTCAACTCGATTCAACCATTTTTTGGACCGGTCGGCCATTGCGACTTGGTTTCTACGAAGTATAATTTTCTAGCTTTTAATAAATCGTACGCAAATGAGAAGGTCTCTTCTCAACGAGGCTAGATTTTAACACAATATAATTAGTTCAAATAGTAGAACACACCAGTGCAGCCAACCAAGGTCTTGGAAGCAAGTATTATAGTTAGCTATAAATTCATTTATATAATATTAAAAGTCAAATAATATAAAATAAGTGCAATAAATAAAAATAAAAAAGAAACCAAAGAGACGACATGTCTAGACGGTTATTCTTTACTGAATGATCTAACTTCTTTGAATTCTCCCTCTCTACCCCTCTGAGACTTAATGACATCCATTCACTTGAGTGATATACGCTACCGTTACACACATACCAACGTAATTTGATAGACAACTGTACACACCGGTCCTAGATTTAATACGAAATAATTATTTATTTATATGTTGATCTATTTTTTTATTTAGTAATAACATTTTTGAAATAATAGAGGTTTTTGGGAAGAGTAAATAACGTGTAAGGTATATATTGGAGAAATAAAATTAATTATAAGTATTGGTCACTTATCATCACTACAGAGTAGTAAGAGCTAAAATGTTCTATCATAAGTCCACTTTCATAAATATGTATGTAGCTTTCAGTAAAGTTTAAAAGACACAAGGTAAGTCTGAATGATTTCAAGTATTTAAAAAAAGACCATTTATGACAGCATTTTTATTATAAGAGTTTGATCCTTTCTTTGTAAATAGAACTGTTTCAAGTTATTTCAAATTACTAAAACTTAATTACGTTTAGTTCTAACGTTCAGTTAGAAATAACTTTTGCAAAATGCAATGTGCACATAAATGATGTACGCTTGAGATATGCGGGGATATTAATCTCCATAATAAGAAGGTTTATCTTGACAGATAACTTTCGAGAGGATTTTGTAAGTTCAACGTTTAACTTTATCCATACAAGTTAAGCTAAAAAAAATAATTAAACTTCCGCTACTGATCAACCACAAGCGTGCACATCTAGCAATTTGGCCACCAAAAATATGATACTTATTTGTGAATTCTTAATAATAAAATCATCTGGAAACAAGAGTGTTTTTTTATTTCAAAGAATATTGGTTTTATTTATTTTTAAATGTTCCGAATATAGCAAATTATTTCCTCGAAGACTTCTTAACGGAGAATAAATGACAAAAGAATATACTTTTTAAGCAAAAAAAAGTAAAATAACAAGTAATAAATGTTCAGAGAATTTTCTTTAGCTCTCAGCTTATCTTAGAGATTAATATTTTTTGCTAAATCTGCTAGTTTTAATGATTTTTTCTATAAATTTCTTGAATAGAATCTGTCTAACACATTCAGTGGACATTATTTTTTTTATTCCCTCTATTTGCATCTATCTACTGTAGTTTTAGTAAAATTTAAGGTACTTTTAAATATTGTGAATATTGTAACAAACTTACAATTTGCAATCAATATATTTAATCAGCGAGTTAAGTAAACTAATTAATTTAATTTTAAAAAATGCAAACTTCAAAAGATATTATATTCAACTTTGCCATTCGATTTATTATCTTTTTTATTTTGTATGTCCCAAGTATTATAAATTATTTAATTTAAGCATTCACAGTATAGAATAAATAAAAAAAAGAAAATAAATTTGATTCATAAAAAAAAACATTTGAGAAGAATATTTAGATAAAATTTGAAAAAGAGAAAAATAAATATGTGCGTTCTTGGAAGATCTAAATTTTATATGTGTATGTCTACGCAAAAATGTTCACCATTTAAAAGTGAAACACCAACTCCTGTGATGGTTAAATTTAATGAAAAAAACCAAAAAAAAAAAAAAATATAATATCAATTAGCTGGTTTTGGAACATCATATAGATAGAGAAATGTACTAAATAACCAAAGTAAAGAAAAAATTTATATTTATTTGAAAATATTTTTTTATTTCTAAATATGCTGTAGAACAGATTGGAAATATTTAATAAAACACTTCAACCAATCGAGCCTTTCAAATAGTTTGTATTTAGCCCGACTGTCAATCAACCCAACTTCCAAACAGAAAAGCTAATGTGACAGTTGCACCAAACAGCCTTTGCTGAAACGCATCACGGCGGTCAGAACAAGGCCTTTGTTGGGGAGCTTTTCCCCAAAATCAACGAGTCATGTAATGCTGTGACGTCACGTCGGAAGCTCCGATACTTGCCGCGCGACATTCATTGGCGGTCGTGTCGTTTCCGGCCGCCATTTTATCGTCCGTGATACGCTCCATAGTTTTTGAGCGACAGCGCGTGTTGCGGTAGGACATTAATGCTAAAATAATACAGAAACCATGTTTATTGTATATACCATTACGTTTTACATTTTGTTATTTAAACATCTTTTTTGTATTTAATTTTTGATATTAGATCAACAATCTTACAGTTAATTTCATTACACATGTTTACTAATAGTCAGGAAATTGGGACCTCAATCTTTAACTAAAATAACGTGCGACGTACATTTTATGATATCTTTTATCTTCTTATAAAATGAATATAAAACACAAAAATATCCTTGAAAAGAAGTTCAAGTCTTCAAAAGTTTTAACGAAAATATACTCGCACAAGCTTTACAAGAAAAGATTTTTTTGAATTAGTTCGTGTGACAAATTTGAGACTAAAAAGTGACTACTAATAACATTAAATTACCATCTGCGATGCATACATTTTATATTATGTGACTACTTTTAATACATAACAAAATGATTTTTATAACCAATTACAATAATTTATCGAGCAAACTTTTATTGTTTGAATTTAAAACATATTTCTTTACACACTCGGGAACCAACCGTGCCTAAAGGTACAATTATAAGGCTGGCGTTAAATGTCTACTTCGTTATAAATCCTTACATTCCATCGCAACCTTTAAATCCCTTAAATAATGCCCTACCTTATATGATTATTTTTTTTTAACTTTTTTTATCCCATGCGCTCCTTTATACGTTCCCAAAGTGGAGCATATGGATTTACACAGTTCGAAGATATCCCCTCCGATTACTGGAGTACATAAATCTTCGCAATATGAAGACGTCTTGACAGATTATTTTTCACAAAAATTGTTTCTCACATAATTGCTCAACCTAACCAGTCTCACACTTTTAGATTTTTTAAAC
The DNA here is from genome assembly GCA_022683975.1 of Rhyacophila evoluta. Classification (NCBI taxonomy): domain Eukaryota; kingdom Metazoa; phylum Arthropoda; class Insecta; order Trichoptera; family Rhyacophilidae; genus Rhyacophila; species Rhyacophila evoluta. The sequence continues at coordinate 15,775 of JAGVSQ010001984.1, read as the reverse complement.
CTAACAGATGGGGAATCAATCCCGCATCCGTCTATCTATCATAGCAACGTTAACCTGGAAGACAAGGCTAATTCTGACCAAATTATAAATATTTTTTTTTATTTATTTATTTATCAATTTAAGTGACGATTGAAAGATTATGTCTTCTTTTTGAACGCACTTCTCGCCCGCTGTAACATTTTTTACATCATTTACGTCACACTTTCAGTTGTATTAAAAGTTCTGCTTGATTGCCAAATATAAATAAGCTTTTTATATGAGAGCTTTTATTTTATGCGACCACTATTGCAGAGCAATATGTGAGAATCGAAGAATTTTACACCGTTATAGCAGAATCCTCGCCGTAGTTTAAATTGATTTTAATTTCGCACTGACTCCACTCGACTGTAAGTAACTACCACAAAGGGAGCAACTCTATTTCGTTTGAATGGAGATACGTTGCGACTTCATGACAAAGGTTTGCAGTATCTACGAAAAAAGAAATCGACAAATTGCAATCGACGGTGAATTTTTACTGATGAGATGTCTATACAACCATTGGTTTGCGATCTCTGTATAAAATCATCTCTGTACTATACTTTGTTTTGCAATATTTTTTTCGTTAATATATACTAAAATCATCTTTCTTTATTATTACAGTTGTTATAACTGTAGGATTGTGAAATCTGCGGAAGAATATGTAACATAAATATAGCTGGGCTTAGATAAACTATTAAAAAAAACATGTCCACACGTTGAATATGTTCTACCTACAAGCGTTTTAAAATGTGAAAAGTTAACAAATTTCGAGATTGATTTTATACAAAATTTCAATAGTCGTGCATTATACCAAATTGTGATTTCAAAAATAGATATTTCCTATTTTTCTATTGGATACCCGAAATACTTAAAAAGTTTTCTTCGACGGAGCTACGAGTTCAGTGATGTTCCCATATGCTGCTTCGTAGACTATGATAAGGGAATACGAGATACATATAAAATACTACCCAAGATCGTAGCTAAGATTAAAGCTTTGTACAAATATAGTAAAAACAGAATTGGCAACAAAATATTGTTAGGTTTGTAGTTTTAAATGACAATCCACTGATTTTATAAGCGGCAGTAATTATATATTATTAAAATATTCAAAAACATATAATAACACCAATCTTACAAAGAAGCAAGTTGGGTTCGATAACCATATGACAAACAAAAAATAAGGATTAAAACATACAATTGTTTATTCACAAGCGCAAAATCTCCAATACTAGTTTTTGGAATCGAATCCCACAATGAATGGTTTGTAAAGACATTAAAGATGCAAAACTCGGTACCTAATGGATGATTGATTGCCAGCTAATTTCGTGTTAGTAAAATATTTGGCAAGATAAGTGTTTAAATTCTCATACGCTCTATTTTTTCAGCAAACATAGAAATTTACGAAGTAAAATCTAATTTACTTATTTATTATAATTTTGCATAGTAAATAAATCTTACAATATACTACACTTGTTTGATCAATTTTACCATAGTTAACAAAACAATTTATTACACTATTAATTCTTCGAAACAAATAATATAACTTCATTCAACAATTTATAATTTACATACTTTCTATAGTAACCGAAAACTAACTTCACTCTACTTTTTCTTCACTAAGTTTGTATTTTATGTGTGTGGTGTAACAGATGTTTTAGACAACCTAACGTTTCTTTTTTTAAACAAGTATTCGAATTAAATAACTATCAGAGAAAATTATTCTACCATAATAAATTCTAGGAAATAGAATCAATTGAAAAGTATTTTTTTATAATACCAGGTGGTTTTTCTATCCCCTTTTTGCCACACTTACCAACTCCCACTAAAAAAACTTGTTTATGTTTATTATATTTATTGTATTTTGGTATATTGTAAATTCTGTCAATATTAAACTGATTTTCATTGCTTAAGAAATGTTTAATGATTTTTTTTTTATAACATTGAAGATTTTTTATGTACGTTCCAAAGGTGCAGCATATGGATACCAATATTGTAAAGATGAAGACTTTAAAAACGGAGTATATAAATCATCATATAGTAATGACTTGTTTTGACAGTTTTAATTCACGAAGATCGGTTATCAGTCGACATCTACAATTTTAGGACAGGGTACATATATAATTCTTTTGTTTTACTTTAAAAAGTTTTGGAGATTAACATGAAAATATTTTTGAACAAAAGAATTTTAAAAAAGCCTTAAAACTTATTTTTTTTAATAATTCTGGGTGACTTGCACACTTTGGTACAAATGGTGCAAGTTCACATAGCTCCATAATGGTTTTTTAAAAACAAAGATGAACAATAGGATTACTGTACATTATTGGGCATTTCAAATATTAAATAGCGCATGGAGATAATAAGCTGACTCTAGAGTCTGGTCTGGACCATTTCAGTAGCTAATTTATGACAGCCCACCTTGGTTTTGCCACCAAGTTGTTTCACTTTGACTTTGATAAGCAGCCAACATGTCCTTGTAGTTGTCCAGAACAAAATACTAATCACATACTGTGGGGATCCCAAAACCGTGTTCGAAACAGAAAGAGTTGCTCAAGTCGATCCAACTTGCTGTTGTATAATATAATATAATATAAATATTGTGGCATCATACGGTGAGCGTGATGATCTCTTCATATAAATTGCTTGACCAAATGAATATCCATTCTTTTTACCTTTTTTCAATATATTTCTTTTGATTTCAGCAAACTTGAGTGCATGGCAATCTAAGTCTTGGATAATTTATATTTACTCCCTAGACGTTTCTGTCCAATAAAGTAGATGGCTTCTCGGTGTTAGAGCTTTGGAATACGCTTGATTAAAACCAGGTGTAAGCACGGAGCAGGTGGATGAAGGGCAAATTAAGTTGTGGATTTAGTATTCTGAACTCTTCTCATAAGTTTTCATACTGTGGAATTTGATCTATTTATTCCTGGAATGAATAGTTTAAAACTATAGACATCGATTTTTTCTACTTTCGGAGTGGACATGGTAAAAAATTTACCGATACTAAAGTATTTGAGAGCAGCTTAATTTTCTAACGTCAATACAAAAAGCTACGAGAAAACGTTTCTTAGCAATGCGCGCCGTGCCAATATGCGAAAAATCGGATTGTCAGTGGGTTAGTTACTACACACTTGAGCTTTTACGACCTCGCAGAGTTTTTACGAGCCGAGTCTTGCCCCTTACACTCCTTTCTTATTTTAGTTGTCGGGGTTAATTTATTTTTACACCGTGCTAAAACGATGTATGTACATATTTTATTGATATGCGTAGGTGCGTGTCTTTCGGGCCGGAATAACCGAGTGTTTTTATTTTTTTCTCATCCCTGAAGCCAACTGTGAAAATAAATTACCTATTACCTATACATCATATACACATACCTCAAAATAAGCTTTAATCATCGTAAAAAAGCTCTCTTTTTTTTGAGATGTAAGATTTCTCTTTCTCCATTCAATTAATCTATTTCCTTTTCTCATTATTTTCAATCATATTGATTATTATAATATGACCCTCACCATTAACTCGTTGAGAAAAGTTCAAACATAATATTAGTTATTTATTTTATTTTAGATAACCGAAAATGGTATTTTTTACTCATACATCTAGTGTTAGATAATATTATGACACATGGGACAAAATGAGTCGTGTTTGATAGATTTTTGGTTAGTATGGTTGAATAGTTTTATTTCTACCCAAAGCTTAATGAATTATTTTATTGTTTAGCCATATAACTCATGATAAGCTTTATTGTTAAAGCAAGCTTTTATCTCTCCCTCACTCCCCCATTCCATATTTTGAATAACCTCGGTTTTCAGTTTTTTTTTCTATTTCCTTCCGTGCACTAAATATGAATTTTCTTAAAAAGTCTTTTTTATCAATTATATAGCAATGGCCTTAATTTTCAAACCAGCCAACTCTACCCTCGGTCGAAAAAATTATTTTGATGCCAATTCGTTCAGCTTCGATTTTTTTTATACTACAGAAAAAGCAGAAAATTAAAAAAATACACACCAGCCAACTCCAAGCAATAACATAGTAAATAGTCACTATTTTTTTTTCACAAATGAGTTGACTGGTTTGCAGATCAAGACATCGATAATAAGAGCTGTTTTTCATTCATTCATATCATTCAACTTTTTTATACAGCCGTATACTTTGTCGTATCATACATTACTAACATATTAATGATTTATGCAACTACAATACTCGATAACAGGCACAGAAAGATTTACCACCTTGGCCATCAAGGTAATAGATTACAATAATATTTAAAATATATGTCGATCTCTAAATCTACGAAATAGTTAACTCCACCCATGGTTGACAAACCGATTTTAATGTAACTTTATTTACATTCTGTAACGTACACATTCATCGAAGTTTTTTTGTTGCTCCTGAAAATTTTACACAAGTGGAAGTTGTTAGTTTTCAGCTTTTTTGTTTCAGGTGTTTAACTGTACGTGATCACCCGTAAAAAATAAAAACCAGAATTATAATGAAATTACATCGACCCTGTAAAAGGCATTAACACTCAGTTTTTATTAAAAGTGCTTTTATTTTAGAATCACAATGTGCACAACCAAATAGACGTTCTGTCATAAGGAATCATTTTAATTTCTTACATTTACTGTAGTACATTCATAGAAAAACTCAACATCAATCTACTTAACACATTAAATTCAAGCACAATGTTTTTAAGAGCCAATTACAAAAAAAGAAAATCTTTATGTGTTTATACACCGCATATCAAAATATCGATTGCGAATAAAAAATGTAGGCATCTAATATATTATAGTACATAGCTTTATTTTGTTGGGATTTCGGTACTCAACGTAGAAGCGATACTCTATGAACGACGTCATCACAGCGCCATGCCATAAAATAGGGATATCGAAAAACCAAAAATATAATCTATATGCATACTCTACTTATGCCGGACTCTATCTTGTATAAAGGATACTCAACCATTGACAGTATAGTCCGTTCAGATAAGTATTATTTTACAGTTAAAAATTTCAAAGTTAACGGTCAAACTGCAGAGTAAATTTGTTACTAAAAATTAACACTTTATCAAATCTTATCTATCTAAAAATATAGATACTTGAAGAATGCAAAACCTGAAATACTAATTTTATTGATTTTTTATTTAATTAATACCACTATAAATATGCAACTCACATCTTTTAATATGAGATCTATATTTTTTATATATAAACATTATCTTCATACAATGGTAAGCTGACAAATTGATATTTTTAAACTACTCTGTAAATAAGTGAATATTCTATCATGTCTAACGTTACTTCACACAATAATACACTTTTTATATTGATTTGAAAATATCAGATTGTCAACATAAACTTGATTTAAAACTAGATATAACATCCGATATCGACAAAGAACGTATCTTTATACAACCAAATAATTCTTTTATTGCACATTTAGAAACAAATATTCTACTTGTCATAAGTTATGCATAAACAAGTACATTTTTTTAAATCAGAGCTATCTTCTGACCAACAAACGAAAATATTTATAATTCCAGATGAAGATTCATAAAATAGAACATGATGAAATTGGAATAAAATCTTATTTATCAGATGGTAATTTCTAGCTGTAATGTAGATAGATATATTCAACAGCACTAGCCCAAAACTCAAATATTATATATATTAATTTTTATTTTTAGTATTTTAGGCTCAAGCGTAATTATTAATATGCGTGTCACCTTATCACTCACGCAGCGATTTACGGAACAAGCAAATAAAGTAGAAATTTAGTTTGCCTACCATTATGTTAACACTTACGCATATAAACTGTATCATCATATAAAAATATCAATTTAAACTTTTAAAAACACACAGTAATTATCTCATGAACGTCACAAATCAAACGATCTAAATAAATGATGACTTGTTTATTATTTACCAAATATCTTTTATCAAGAAATGTAAAAAATAGTCTCATATCAATACATAATAGTCGACTGCACAAAAAATAATCGTTAAGCTCCTTCTGATCTACTTGATGGCGCTATTAACGTGTTTCTGCAGAACTAATCAATAGATCAACCGAGTTCAATATTAGCTTTTAGATGTTTTTTCCGCTTCAATATCATTCAATAGTTTGATATAAATCTTTTAAAAGCTTTAATTTAATTTGAGTATTTATATTAAAAGCAACACATAACATTGTTTAGTCTCTAAGCTAATCTTCATTTATTTTAACTTTATTCTACATTCTTCTTTTTTTCCGTAAAAGTCAGTATATAACAATCAAAACAGTTATAATGCAATACTTTTCTTCCTTACAGAAGAAACCGTTTTTATAAGACAAACCTTTCTGACTATCAATATAATCCATAAAACAAACGATAGAAAAACAAATAAAACTAAGAGTTTGGAGAGCGAAAAATTCTGTCAATTTCAAAACAATTAATATTATTGGATGAATGGTTATAACTTTTACTGTAAACATTAAAAACAGTATCGTCTTCTACATAAGATAAATTTTATTTGATCATATTTTTTTTATTTGAAGTCAATTAAAAATATTAATTTAATTTCTACATTGAACGGACTATATCAGTCTAAAAGATTTTCAGCAGGTATAGAAAGAGAAGAATGCTTATGCAGTAAGGTGAAACATCCACGGCCTTCTGTATTTACGAGTCTCGGGAAATAGAACATAAAATATACATATCATTGATAGGCAGGCCAAAAGAATTGGGGAGGGAGGTGGTTGCCGAATAAAGCTACTGAGCTTTCGCTGGGAAGGCTAAAGCTTCAAAATATTTTACGTGCGCGTAGAAATAAAATCAAAATATTTCCGTACAACAAGCTGCTTGAAGGTCGGCCGTTATTATAAATTGTGAAAAAAATACTAAAATCGAAAGCTTTCATTGTTTTCAAGATGATCCTTTATTCCTATATTTTATGATATCTTATGAAATTACAAAGCTTTGATTTTTTCGATTTTTTTATGCTGTAACATTATAATAAAAACTTTTTATCATACCTTCTTCAAAAGTGAAGTATATGAAGATATAAGTTATAATAAATAGATAAGTGTCTTAAAGAATTCCATACTAGAAATGAAGTATATGGATTTCTATATTGTAAGGACATGTTTTGGCAGATTATTTTTCACGTGAATTAGTTCTCAAACCATTGGATATCCGCACGTGAATTTTTGGTGTCTAAAAAAGTTACTTACAAAAACTGTTCATAATTTTTTTTATTTTTTATAAATGATTATATTTCTTCTTGGTAACTGTGGGGTTATCGTCTGTGCTACAAGGCTGGCAGTCGGAGTTTTAATCCCACAGCTGCATATTTTAAATCCTAAAATGATTTACTGGATGACTAACCGGATACTCAATAAGTTATGTAATTTAATGATACTAATATAAACTAATTCTCGGTGGCAAAAATCTGTCAAAATAAGTATTTAAGACGTTCAATAATGAAGTATTAACCTTCACGTTGCCTACATGCTCCACGGGGTGGACGTAGCAAAAAAAATATACATATATATTTTAGGAATGATAAAAAATTCTACTTTTTTTTATATTGTAATTATCAGTCTTTATTTATATGTACTGTTTATTATCAGCTGTTGTTCTATAATAGTTAATTTGAAATTGAGATTGAGATCCAGTTTTTTACAAATAATTGACCGGAAGTACACCCACGTAAATTCTACTTGTCTCTTCTTACGATCAGTGGAAGCTCGGTATCCTAAAAGATCATCGCGTAATATCTTTAAGCTGGAATTCGCAGAATTAAAGAGATGCTGGCATAACCTGGGAGGATGTAAAGTGATTGGAGTTCGATAGAGAATCCTGTTCCAGTTAAGAAGCTCATATGTCGGAAGAAAAATAATGCTATGATACAATTTAAGTAAAATTATCTTTGTTCCTATCTTATATTATTTGTGCTACTGCAATGTAATATTATTTTATGTTAGCTGACACGTCATTGTAAAAATAATGCTGACAAGTTGAAAGTTTATCTCTTGCAGCTTTGTGAAAAAACAATTTAATATCCTGACAGCGCAGAAGCCTTATACAACTATTATCAAATAAAATTTTACACAAATAGGATCCTTAAGTATATTTTCTATCTATATCCGCTTTTTGGTGGAGCATATAACTACCAAACATATAGGTGATATGGAGTGAAATGGTGATATTTACGGAATAAGTTTTGAATAGCTTTCTCAATATTCTCAATTATAATACAATGTTCATATAATAGTTACCGTAGAGCGAAAAGTCACTTTTTTCACTTCAACAATTTTGGTATAAGTAACTCACAATTATGTGCTTTAACACACAATTTTTAACACTGCATTTATGGGTAAAGTCGATCATTAATTATTCATACTCAAGGAAACCGGTATTTTAAATAATCAATTAATATATTTGTAATATTTTATCTTATATTCATAATGCAATTTACAGATATGGCTATGCCACTATTTTGCTGAAAGACTAAAAACTATTCAATACAACAATTAATAAAAAAAAGTACTATCTGGAATTTTTTTATTTAAAATTGCAATCCCTAAATAGCCATTATCTCAAATCTGTCAATTTGTTAGTCAGTAACTTTGCGCCCCTCGGTGACAACATATTTCTTTAATTCGTAAGGATTAAATATAATCAATTAAACATGACTCAATGCTTAATGAGTCCGATCGGCTATCAAGCAATTTCGTGGAAAAAGGTATGCCAAAAAATAAAGATATCCACAATGTCTTGACAAATTGTTTTTCATGAAGAAAAAGAATATAGAAAGAGAACCCACACTGTCCGGCTTGCTACGCACGCACGCTTACCTCTAGGGTAATTGGTAGACAATTATTTATCTATATTTATCACATTCAACTCGAAACTAATTAGAATATTTGACTTATCATCAAAAACCTTGTTTTGTTACGTTTTTCATTTCTAGCACTTTGTACCACCGCCTGAAACTTTCAGGACCAGCATCATAAATTGTCATTGTATGAAAATTCAAAACTGTTGTATCAAGATTTATGTATCATTTTAATATGGACAATTTCTATGCACTTTCTTGAAATTTTCTCATATTATATGAGAATTTTCTCAGCTATCATATGTGTATTCAATGTTTGCTTTGTTCACTATTGTCAATGAAGGTATAGAGCTATATTCGATACTGTAAAAGGCCTCTAACTTCTAAACTGACCCTAATAAATATTATATTGCAAAATATTATAAGTAATTTTTAATTTCTCAAATTTAATATTAGATATGCCTAATCTTTTTTTTTAATTTTAATGAAGGATATTACTGAATGAATGTGCCACAATTCAGAAAGTTTTTTTGTAGATTGGTGTTAACTTTCAGTCACACAGATAGTGAAATAATGTAATACAAAACATAGCACTACACAAATATGATGACATATAAATTTAAGTGAGTAACATTTCTTAATACAGAACAATTTTGTTGAAAATTATGTCACATATTCATACAAAATAACCAAACAAAAATTCGTTATAAAAAATTATATATGTATTTCCTTACAAATATTTTCAATTCCTTGATATTGTTGAACAAAAAACCTACTCGACTTCCTCATATTCGTTATAACAGAATATTTTCTATGTCTTAATAAACATCGCTACTAAGAGATTTGACCAGTAGTTAAATAAAGCATGATATGGAAATTCGATTAATTTAACATTTCGCTGATAGTCAAGTATGATGTAAGGAAGATGCAAGTATTAAAAAAAAAATTAAGAACAGGATGAATCAAATTAATTTGAATAAAGAATGAATTTGAATCTATCTCAAGCAAAGCCAGATAATAAAGCTTGAAATGATATTTTTTTATGATCAATGGTAGTCAGCAACATCGATGACAGTTACAGCAAGAAAAATAAGAACTTGTTAACTATTCAGTGTCGTTAAACAGAGACCAATAGAGTTTTATGTCATAATATATTTATGTTTCGTTGGTAATCCTTTGAAAGGTTTCCCATATAGACGCCTCATACATTGGAATTATCCTATCCCGTGCATACTTCCATTTCGGTAGATGTATACAATATGTACATACAAAGGACCCTTCGTCGTCGGCTACGTTTATTGACTCCTGATACCTAACCATTGAATATGCCATTTCTATGCATCAAAAAGCATAGAATTTTACACCCTTCGAAGTGGTCTCTTATAGTCTAGCAAAAGATCGTACTTATATACGTTTACCATCTTTATGTTTGGGCTTTTTATATGTAGTGTTTTACCTTTTATTTCTCTGAATAATCTGTCCATCGTCTTTTAGATATATTGGTTATAACTCCTCTACGAACGCCTAACCACATTTAAAAGCTTCTTCGATGATCAATGATAACATGTACCATGGAGACACCATGTCCATTTTTTTTAAAAAAATCACTTTTAAAAACAGAAATTATGAGATGGTTCCTCCATATAACATTATCAGAATTAGTAGTATATAAAAGAATACTAAATAGTAAAGTTGTCTAGATGGACATGATGTCATATGCCTCCCGGGTTATTGCTATAACGTTTTCTTCTGACGACTTTAAAAATTGCGGTATAAATAACGTATGACCTGTGCCTAAAGAGACAATTTAGTCTTAACATTATTGGTTTCATTTTTATTTGCAAAATAAAATCTTTTCAAGACCAAAATTAAATAAATTAATTTTATTAATTTCGGCATAGTTGAAATTAGATTTGTTTATTTAATTCCCATGACTAACATGACCAAAAGGTTATAAATATTTCATATCCTTTGAAATAAAAACATATTTATTTTAAGAAGATTTTCGCAGCGAATTTGCCTTCAGCTAAAGAATTTTAATGAATCAAGAAATTTACAGCAGCAGATTTAAGGACGATCATTTTTTCATATCTCCATGCTTTTTGAAACAAAAATCAAAGAAGCAATGTTTTATTATTCTTACACTTAAGATAACATTAAATAGTTCATTAGTAGGTACAATAAGGTATTTTAACGCTGTTATATTCTAAACATCTAAGCTAAAAATCTCGTTAAATCTTATTTACATTAAGTGTTCATACATATTACAATCTTGCAATGAAAAATAATTATTTTGACGTTTATTTCTTCATTTTAAATAGGTGTGCGTCATTGCTATAAATTATTTAAATATCTTTAAGCTATTGCCGCTAGATGGACGTAATTTTAATCGCCGATAATCAAAACTTACAGCATTTTCTGCAATCACTTTTGTATGGATTTATTACGAAAATCATTTTTTGTTTGTATACATCAATTGGCCCTATTTACGTGTCAATTTAATTATGAATTCGCTTACCTGTGTCACCTATTCGTAAACTCGACACTGTCTCTAAGTTGTGAAGATGTTTACACAAATAATGTGTTACGCTGATCTTTGCAATGTGATTTTTTACATCTTTGATTTATTAAAATCATTCGCAGATGTTTGATTTAAGCCTACGTATCTTTTAGCCACCAGGCAGACGCACTTGGCTATTTAAATACTAATACTTTTAATAGTTTTACTTTCATAAATACTTTTAAAATGATTCTTGATATATCTTTTGTTTAGCTCGACGTCGACTTCGTTGAAATCAAATTTTGTTTCATTAGCTAAGATAAATTTAGCGACAGCTGCTTTGAACAATACGTGTAGGCGCAGACATATCACGTTATTAGATAATTAATTCTCCTATAGGATTTATCCTCGAGTACTGAAAAGCTTAATGAATTTGTGGTGGAATGTATGAAGCATTCGATTGTTTTTACTCGTAATTGTAAACTTATATTTTTTGATAAAGCTCTCGGGCTTCATTTAGAATAAATCTATTTCTTTTTTGATATTGCTAGATTATCAAAAATATTTTATGGTCAGGACAATGAAATTTATCTAACTTTCTTTTATAATGTTAATTTCCAAAGTAAACCATATGGATTTACACAGAGTGAAGATATCCATTCCGAAAGTAAAGTATACGAATCTTCGCAATTTAAGGACGTCTTGACAGATTATTCTTCACGAGAATTATTTCTCAGACAATTGCTCAACCCAATAATCATCCTGGCTTGCATTTTTGGATATTTTTAAATTCGACAGACGTGGGAATCGAGCCCGCATTTCTCCGGATTGCTAGACGCCTACGCTAGCCACTTCGCTATTAGGGATGCAATATTAATAACAACGATGTGAGACAATATTAATAACAACAATACAATTTTATAAAACTGTGTACTGTTTATTGCAGAATTTTTGTTCGGAAAAACATCTCACTTGTTAATTTAGCGAGCGTTCTTTAGAGCCGTACGCTACGGGCTCGATTCTCTTCTTCATCGAACTGGATGTCCGATCCAATTGGATGACGAGTAATTCTGATTGATGAAATTCAAGAGAGTCTTTACTTAGACTTTACTTCCATGAATTTCATTTCCATGCTGTAGAAATCCAAATGCTTCACTTTTGAAGCGGATATGGAAAAAGTACGTTAAGTCCATATAAAATAAAATATCATCTACTCAAATAATGATAATAGAAAATGATTATCGATAATTTTATAAATAATACAACGAAATTAAAAAATATCAATACATTTAGAACAAAATATATTTAATTCATTTCATACTTAAAATATTCTGGACCAAGTTACTTAACTGAAATATAATGCTACCATAAGGATATTTTTTCTTTTGCATGGAAGTATGATATTTTTTAATATCGAGTTCTCCCTTAAAACAAAATATGATACCCACCGCAAAATAAATCCACTTTAAAAAAAAACAAACAACATCCTCATGTACTGAAATATTTAATTAATGAAAGCTCTTAAGTCTAAGGATTCATAATAATTGGCAATCAATGGGTAATATGCCTAAACCAGCTTCAAGAATATTTCTCATTATTTTTTTATTTTTAAATCTAAGGATTTTTTTTCAACGTTATTATATCGTGTACAAAAATAAATAAATAATTAACAGTATTTTATTTTATAAATAACCCAATTTGTATAGTATATCTATGGTATTTTTATATGAAAATATACTATGCCTGTTTTACTAATATAGTTACAATAATCAGATTTTTATAAAGAACGTGTTTTAACGTTATTTATGAAATATAAATCGATTCAAAATCAAAACGATCAAAATTTAATTAGCATCCACAAAATATTCAATAACTTTTAAAGTGGAACTTTTCTCAATAATCTAGTCATCAGAAAAGATGTGGTATATGCCACGTAAGTATTTAAATGTCATACCATAGTCTTAATTATATAACATGTATACTAAACGAAATGTTTCTTTAAAATTACAATCGGATTTTAATCTTTGTTTGTTACTATGTGGCTTGGATGCTTTCTGTTTATTATCTCATTTAAATAAACTAAACTGTAAAGTTTACACGCAACCACTTTAGTCGGGATCTATACCTTTCACTGTTTTGATTAAAAGTCAAATCCGACAGACATCTAGATCAGCTTTTGGTGATAGAAACATATATAACAACGGATTTTCGTCATCATGAACTAAAGCAATTTATAAAAGTAAATTGGAAAGGAATCTAATATTATACAGAAAATCTTAAAATTGTGAACATAAAGAATCAACTTTCTTCGAAATTCGTTTCAATATGACATACTCTGTCATACGAGTTTTAAGTATTTTTCAAAGTATTTTTAGGTTTTTATCGCAATCTTTTCTTCTACTAGATATAAATTCTAGTTATTGTTTTGTTTTGTATAACAATACACTGTTTCGTATTTAAATTGGCAATAAAAATAATTAAAACAAACAATTTATCTCCAAGAATACTTATTTATGTTTGACAAAATAATCAACATTTAGCTATATTTATTTGAGATATTTAACAAACGCAATATGGTCATTTTTTTATTAATAAAAAAAACACTTAAAATAAACAAACAAAACAAAAAAGGACATTTGTGCAGTCGATACATTGCAACCGAATCTTTCTTTGAAGGAGAATACAAATAAATTATTAGATTTGGACATGCGAATCAATCCTAGCATGTGCATTATTGATAGTTTTAATAAAATATTAGGCATCATGTTTTGATGAAATAAATTTATTTGTCTTGTGGTAGAGCATGGTTCCAAATACGTCAATGTTGATTTACGAGGAATGAAGTCCCTAGTGAAATATGGCAAAGTGCAAAAAAACATGTCGCGAATAATTGAACATGTCGTATAACTGATTCTCTTATATTGCTTCATTCCGAACTGAATTTATTTACTCTTAAATAACTAAGCTTTTTTACAACGAAGTATTTTTTATCTTTATTTTAAATTATACACAAGAGAGGAGTGTCTTAATAAAATAGATTAATGGTTGTTTCGTCAAACATTTTAACTTTAAAATTGAGCTAATGGATTTTCACAGTACGTAAATGTACTTTGACAAAGTTTCACAGATGCATTAAAGTTTGTGACAAGTTTTTCTTTCGCAAAATAAATGAAAATTTGTAATTTTCAATCAATAGTTTAACCAACTGGACATCGAGTCTTACACGTGTGATTTTTTTAAAACCACTGTGCATCTTTGGAATTGGGCCTGGTACTTATAGCACCGAATGATATCTTTGTATAAACACATTCAATAATCTATTAATTTATTGTGGATAAATTGTGGCTTACTGATTATAGTATTAGATTGGTAAATATCATTAGTGATAATTCTAATGTAATACTATAAATAGTACCCACATATAATGTAGCCGGAAGATGCCGAAAGGCGAAGCCCGGGTCGCTAACAGTGATCTCACATTTGGAAGTTTACCAGTTTTAAATAATTTAGAATTTAAAATCAATATCCACCAAGCACCATCAGTCGAAAATATTAATTATTGTAATAGTATTTCAATAATTTATTTTTGTTTAAAATTAGCTTTTAATTCAAGCATCGTCAGTCAATCTTATCAACTAAATCGACAAATAAATATTTTATAATATTGTGTATACCACAAAGTTTTATATCAGTATCAAAATCATCGGCTCATAATCTACCGCACAATTATTTTTACATTAGTTGTATTTCTACAATGCAAGTAAGTGGTCGAGTACTATAATCTGTCTCTAATATAAACGGCTATTTCATCTTATACAAAATTTATACCATTTTTTCATTTACCGGAATATGAATGAATAAAAACAGTTTTTTTATATTATTATTCGAATTCTTTCGCATATTACCTGAAGGTAAATCTTTCTGTTGACTCTAGCAACCGTCCGATCTACAATTTTATTTACCTACCCACTCCCTAAGTCTGTTTAACCCCGTTTTCCAGTTAGGTAGAACCATTTTGTACCATGTTCGCTTTGATAGTAGAGCATATTAATTTCTGTAATATGAAGAATTCACAACGGGACTTTAGTAAATGGATATCTGCAATTTAATGACTTATATTGATGTCTTTTTATGAGAATTGATTATCAGCCAATTGCTAGCCCTATTGCGCATTCAATCTTGCACTTGTTTAAGCCTTCAGCTGGGGCATCATATATTAACTTTTCCACAATCAGTAAAACGGTATGTAGTGTAAACGTTTCTGAATTGGAGGTAACGATTTCGTTAAACGGTAACTAGACATCGACTGTAGAAAGGCAAAAGCCCATAAATCTCAGCTTCTTTAAAATAATTACAAGGTATATAACTTAATACACATTCGAATAATCAATATTTTTGACTGATGGTGCTTGATGAAAATTGATTTTAAATTCTAAAT